>JABXWE010102260.1:0-35510 GCA_014611495.1 Limonius californicus
TATAAATATTGAGAATATATAACAAAATTTATAAAGATTTTGTTACATAAATACTACGTAAAAAATATATAAATGATTTATATAAAAATCGTTCCTGCTCTGTTATATATTTTTATGTAATATATACATTTGTGTTTGCTGGGTAGAATGGGTGGCCGGTTTAGTCGTATAATAACAGCGACTGGTTGTATTTCGGAGGGCACGTCAAAGCCATCGGTCCCGGCTACTACTTGATTGTAGTCGTTAGGTCAACTCGGAAATGCCAGTAGGATCTGAAAACCCTGGTCATATGGGTAAGAAAGTGTGTTTTTTTTTGTAAAATCGGATGGGGTACCCTATTAAGGTTATATGATCCCTCATTGAATACCTGTTCTTTATGATTACAAACAATTAAAAAATCCCGTTGAAAGTACACTACTTGGGAGTTGAACCCCGGCATCTCTGATAGAATATCTGCAGCAACAAACTCTTTAATGACTAGTCAACTACTTAACCTTTATATAGCTATAATTCATTCTATTAGTACTTTTTACGTATTATAAAGTACCCTGTTCTATGCTTAATCTTATAAATTTACAATTACCTTTCAATGCATTGTCATTGTGAATATTTAATTCATCGTCGAACAACAGTGCTAAAACCTTTAATATCTTTTGAGCAACGGTACTGAAGGTAATATAATAGTGCTGCTATTATGTTCTTGTTATTTATAATCGCATGAAATTCTTAAACGTATTTGTAGTTCGAAGTTCTGTTTGCCGTATAATGTTCGTGCTTATCAATTTGAAAACAATACCAAGCTCAAAAGGAACAATTTTCAAATACAGTGTAACATTTTAAAGATTTAGTTAACGTCCTGAAGGGTTCAATTTGCATGTTAGTGTTAATTTAAGTCGATTTGTTGTAATGTAGTAATTTATTGTAATTCGGATGTTTGATTTAAGAATGTCAACGGATTGACAAAGAAATGTAGTTTCGTAACGGTAAAGGTTGAGTTTCCAAAAGTGGTTTTCTTGATTTATAATAATTATAAATCGGCATGACAGTGATTAAATAAGTTAATTAAATATAGGTAAATATAATTAAACAAAACTCGTGTGTGGTCTAGAAATGCCGGTCTACCAGAATAGTACTACCCTGCCGCCTGCTTAATCCAAATGCTGCATTTATCTACGAATTTCTGGCCGGAACAAAAACTAAATTACTTATTAGGCTCTAATGTATGCACCTATGATGTACTTAAGGACACGTGTTCATTTAAATTCCTAAATTAAAATTACTGGTATTAGTTTTTTTGTTCCTACTCGATGTTGATTTAAGGTGTATCTGATTTTTCCGGCGAGCAGGTGAACATCGGGTTTTTTGTGCTCTCACCAACATATGAGCATAAGAATTAGGTGCTCGAACCAGTATCTCCCGATTTATGCTTACCTACTGTGAAATTTATTATTTTTTGCGGGAATTGCTGCACACTGCACTGGCTATGCAAGATTATTGGCTTCTGAAGACCGTATTACACTAGAAAACAAATAATTGTAAGCTACATGAAAAATACAAGCAGAAAAAATTCATAAACGATTTTAATAGTTTTAAAGATAATTAGTATAGAAACAACACACATAATTTAAAATTACAATTTCTAAATGCGATTATTACTTGTAATTAGAAAAGGAATTACTGAAACAGTCACTATATCAAATTTGTTGTTACAGAAAGTGCTTGAATGTAAAACAGTAATTAATAATAATAATAAGGAACTCAAAAGTAAAAACTTATTATGATTTAGGACCTTTTGGTACCATGAATTGGGCACAGAAGTACTTAACACAACACCTTGGCACACACCACACAAAACAGCACTTAGTTTGCATTTGAAGACGGTGTAATGGGGTTCCGATTCAGCCCATACTGGCACAAAGAAGTTTGACCACAATTTATTTCAGAATGATGTTACTTCGACATTTATAAATTTCGCGGAAAAATTATTCGGGCGCTACAATATTTTGGCGCTACTTTAGCTAAATCATAAGAGTATAAGCTTACCAAAATGTTGTAATTACACTGCCAAAACTTCCAACGTCTAGAAAACTAATTACAACACAACCAACACCAAGTGAAATTATATAAATACTTATATATAGATTTAGAATAATATGCAAATATGCAAATGCATATTGTAGACATTTTTCGTAATAAATGCATATTTTAATTGTCTTGAGCATTAATGCATAATTTACAGTTTCTAGGATTTGTCTGCTTAAATTGCTTATTTATACAATTTTTTGTTATCAAGTACATATTCACTTCGACAAGCAGTCTGGGAATCTTCAGAAATTTTAAATAATCTTCTAAACTCATTCATTTTGTATTCGGAATAAGTAGGTACTTTCTTAGTTGTTAAGCTTCGAAAAACCAGAGTACTTGGAAATGCTAGAGGATTACCAGGGTTTGGAGAGTAGTCCTGTTGCGTTAACGGGAAAACCTGTAAAACTGAAAGTTTAACAATTCAGAATTTCATCAACAATCGGTCGTCTACTAGTTCGAATAGTGTGTTAACATCTTTAAGATGCCGAAAGAAGAATATTGTATAATTGTTATTTTAAACCAGTTTGTGAGAGACTATGATGATTTCACGACAGATGTACGTCTGTTATTTTGTAAATACTGCGAAGTTCCTGTTGCGGCAACCAAAAAGTTCCAAGTTACGCAGCATCTCCATACCGAAAAACATACAAGTAACAAAAATCGAAAAAGGGAGATTAACCGACGGCAAGTGTTAATTTCTGCTTTCGCAAGTTCTGGACCTAAACGTACATAATTTAATGAACAAATTTGTAAGGCTTTTATTTGCGCTGATATCCCGTTTGCTAAATTAAAGAATGAAGCTCTTTGAAATTTTGTGGAAAAGTACACGAAACAGAATATTACAGACAAATCGACATTAAGAAAACATTTGTTTCCGAGTTATACGCAGCAACATTACACAACATAAGAGAAAAATGAACCGATGCAAAGAGATGCGTAGAAAATTCTGTTTGGTACATTAGGGGTTAAGGGGCTAAGAAAAAATAAATCATATCTGCTGACTGTAAAAGTCTTGGACAAAGGGAACCATTCAACAATTGCTGCTTTTTTCAACGACTCTCTAAGCTTATTGTGGCCGTCTGGAATTTTATATGTAAAAGGGCGAGTGGCTTGTAGTGATGCTGTACCATATATGTGCAAAGCAAAACGACGACTGCAGATGTTGTATCCAAACGTGATACATGTGACCTGTTTAGTACAGGATTTACACCGAGTAGCAGACTTAGTTCGAAATTTTTATTTAAAGGTTAACGTGCTGATATCAACTGTGAAAAAGATTTTTCTCTAAGCACCGAGTCGTGTGTAGAAGTTTCGGGAAGTTGCGTGGGCCGTTCCACATCCTCCCGCGTCATTTATTACAAGATGAAGAACTTGGATCGGCGCTGCTGTGTATTACGCTGAAAATTTTGAAATTGTGAAGAAATTTGTTAATGAATTCAACTCTAAAGACGCGCAGGGCATTGAAGAAGCACAAGGTATTCTGAGAAAAGAAGGTATTTGAGAAGATTTAATTTTATTCGAGATAATTTGGCTTGCATTTCAACTGCAATCTTTAAACAAGAAGCGAAGGGATTATCTTTACAAGACACCATTGAAATAGTAGAAGATATGGTTAAGGGTTTAACTAAACTCAAGAAAAAGGATTTCATTAATAAATTTAACCAAGTGCTGTCAAAAACTAAGGACTATCAACAACTGAACTCTAGTTAGTTGAATTTTTAGGGCATATATAGGTGCATATTTTGAATACCTTTGATGCATATTTGCATGCATATTTTGAAGTTTTTTAATGCATAATTATCTTAACCCTACTTATATGTGTAACCGATTTTTTCGGTTATTGCCGGTTCTCCGTCCCCCGTTTGCATCTTCTATTATTAAGTGTTTTCGAACTACTCAATTTTAGATCAACTTTTTCGATGAAATAAATTTCTAGTTAAATTTAAGGAAATGATTGGAAATGGGGAGAATTAGAAAGTTTTGTGGAGAAATATCACCCTAACAAGGAAGTAGAAGACAGTGACAATTGCTAAACACAGGCAAAACACACCTCATTAGGCATGTTCTTAGTGAGGCAGAAAAAAGAAAGAACTTCAGAAAACTTTCCTTCCAAAAACTAATATTTTTCCATCTTTCGCCACCTACAGTATGCGATTAGCTTTCCACAGTACAGATGAGTTTGTAAATTGGTATTTAAATTTAAGGTCTAGAGCAGATAAATTCAATTTACATTATTTCTTATGGGAAAAATAATTTGGGTTCTCGAACACCTTCCTGGAATAAACTCAGTTCGAGAACTTAAGTGCCACGGTGTGAAGAAATCAAGCATGAATCAGTGATTCCATGAATTCATGATCTCCATTGGATTCAGGTTTAGAGATTGCACTGGCCAGTCTATCGTGTCAATTTTATTGGTTGTCCAATATTTAACCGGTATTGTTCTGTGGCTGTAAGTATTATTGCTCTGGAAAATAAGCTCTTCTTTGTTGAACAAGTCTTTCCTACTATGTAGCATCTTATCTTGCAGTAGCAACCATGCGATTCCTTACCATAACGGCGGTTGTAGGTTTAACTGTTGCAGCGTTGCAAGATAAAATACTATTTCATAAGAAATATTTTTTGGTAAAGAAACACTAATCTTTCCAGGCCGATAATGCTCCATCTCATAGAACAGAGTTGGTTAAATCGTACTTGATCCACAAATATCTATTGACTAACGAAATCCCCAGACCTAGAGAAAACTGAGAAAACGGAAGACAAAGAATGCTAAATATCATATCTAAATAAAACATTATTGATTGAATCTCTTACTAATTCCACGTTTCACTATATTGCTAAGAATAATCTAGGAAAATTGTTGTGCAATGCTGGAGATTTTCGTAGTTTTAATAATTTTTTTAATTGCATTTACTGATAAACTGGATTTTTTTAATAGTAGTTATACTATTTGACATAGACAACGGTATAACTGTAACTTATTACTCATGCAAGCTAATTAAGAAAGTTAATTTTGACATAGTTTACTAGGTTTAATATAAATAAGAAAATAAAAATAGTTGAACTGAACAGGTCAATTTTAAATAATGAATTAAAAACAAGAAATTTAAGCTTCTTGCTTGAGTCACAACCCCTAAGTAACCTCAGCCCCTTCGCAACATGTAAATTTTCCTGAATGTGGCTGGTGCTTATGCCGAGTTACAAGTAGCGTGTAAATCCTTGTTCTACAAGTACGCCCTGAAAGCGGATAACGGTATAATTTGAAGTGGAATGTAGTAGACAATAAATCATTACAGGATATTATTGTTGATGCCTTAAACAAAGTGAAATACGTATGAAGCTAATTAAACTTGTTTAAATAATATGATCTACGAAATTAGTTTAACGCCTTAGATGCCTTACGTTGAATTGGTCTGGATCAAAAGTTTCGTTCTACATCTAAGAATTCCTATTGCAGCAAATGTAATTTGTGAATAACTCCGTTGACAGATTTACTTCAGGCTATTTTTTCATTGTTCTGTATAATTACGTAACTGCTAATTTATAAAGGTAAATGTAAATTATTTTATTGTATCAGAATTAGAGAAATAGCATGCTGCTGACAGTATTAGGAAGACATTGGGAATATTTAAAAATTACTGCGTTCTTGAAGAAATGGTTTTCACGTGCAAAATACAATAAACTTGTAAAATTAGTCGACAGGTAAAGTAAAGTAACTTTGAATGATTGGAATTAGTTTTTAGCCCCAAGATGTTTACAAATTATGGCGTAATTAAGGTATTTACTTCTGAGTTGAAGCAATTAGGTTGGTTTGAAGAACACATGTGTTTAGCATACGATTTACTTGAAAATTATCTAAGAAATATGGAAAATTAAATAACAATTAACAGTGTAGATAGAAATGACTTGAATAAATAGAACCATTAAAACATAAAAGAAATAGTCAATATATAAAATAGAATAATTAGTATATGCAAAGAATTTCCTTATCTGCATATGTATTTACCAATTAATGGAAATTAATCTGAAACTATTGATATCAGTGAATTTAGAAAAATGCGAGGTGGACTCGCATGTACATTGTACATATTGCATTTTTTAACCAATAGACTTACTGACTTCAGAACTGTAATTTTATTATTATAATATAACGCGTGCATACTAAGAATCAATATTTTTATCCGAAATTTGAGTCTAATTGCAACTCATGAATTAGGCAATGTTCAGTATAAGTTGGCTATTAATATGTGTGTAAATAATTATTCTGACCAACGGGTGATCAAGACATTCTTATAATAAGCCTTCTTTATAGAATTTCTATAAGGGTTGTAATTTGGTAGCAAAAACTTTACTGCCCCAAGAAAACATTACCTTTCGCTGTATCAATTTAGGTACAGTCTAAATATGCTGCCGCGGGTATAAACTTTATTAAAATAGACTCTATAATCTATTTCATGCCGCGTTTAAACATTACAAGCGTTTGATATTGGAATTAAGTTTTAAAATATCAGTAAATTGATATACGGATAAATCTCAAGATATTGGTGTTTCCATAAAAATCGATACGTCATACTTTTATATACATACATTGATATATCTCATCATCATCATCATTGACAGCGTTTTTCTTCCACTGTTGTGCATCGCCATTTTCTCTGCCGCGTGGTTCTCCTGAGCGCTAATGTAGGAACGCCGGGGACCTAACGTTTAACATCAAATCCGAACGACATACATTCCAGAGAAGATTTTTAGCATTAAGATGTCACAGTAGTAAGTCGGATTGGGAAATTATGTGTGGTTGGTGACAGCATAAGATTTTTATAAACTGCGCAGTAATGCTGAGGTTTCAAACCCAAACCAAAACAACGTTTTGCTCAGAACGCGAGCGCTCTACCAATTGAGCTACCACCATACTGATATATCTATAACAATATAAATACTGTTATCCATATTTCCATGTACCCTAGGGAGGTATTTTGCATTATTTTTAACTGCAATTTCCAAATTACTCATAAGAAGACTTTCAACCAATGTAGATATGCTATTATGCATTACAGTATCCTCATGCTGTCCGTAGATGTTGTCCTCTACTTGAAAGCGGTTTTGGGACATACAAAGAGCAGTTGGCCTAACGTATTCGTCAATTTACTCAGAGTCTAAACTATGAGAGCACTCATATTTTCAAAAATAGGGCAGATATTTTAAATTCAGATAATGCCCCAATTTCGAATGCAGATTTAATGTATTTCTTGAAAATAATACCTTAACCGGTTAGGCGTAACGAATTTTAACGGAGATTTAGTATTTAAGCCTTTGTTTGTTAGATTATTAGCATTAGAGTTCAATTGTTGGCTTGGTCAAGCACTTATCTCGAGAGGTATTTCTCATCCAAGTTACTTTAGTTAGTTCATGTTCCTACCGAATACGGCAGCTTAGTTGCCGAAATATGTATTTAGATGTCCTAATATGGTGGTGGTAAGGGGTTTTTTAAAGTTTATTTAGTAAGCAACCCTTGAAAGTAAAAGTGGACCAATATCATAATACCTTATGTATATGGAGAAATGGGGTGTCAATTTCGAACCATTTAAAGTGTTCAGTTGGATTCAAATAATGGACTGTTCTCATTATGCTGAAATTAAAGGAACTTTAAAGTATTTAATACAAACTAACAAATATATTGATAGTTTGGATGAAGATAGATTTTTTGATCAACTTAACCATGTGGTAAAGGTAATAAATACAAGACTTGCGGAGTGGAATAAGAATTCTACAAGAGCTGTACAAAAATGGTGTGTGATATATAATTTTCTACATATTAAAAAAATTGTCTTTCAAATATCCTAATCATTGTTGAATTTGCTCTTGGTATTCCAAGAAGAAGTGCAGCAGCAGAACGAATATTTTCTATAACAAATTCGCTGGGGACAGATGAGAAAAATTGTTTCCTCGAAAAAAATATTGAAGCAGTAATAATAGTATGTAAAAGTCATTTGAAAAATATTTCAAGCAATGACTTCTACAATTTTCTTCTGACGAAGCTCAAATTGTTACAAAGTATTAATGGATCTGACAAATATAAAACCCAAGAAGGGCCTCCTTACGCATTCACTGATACTGTGTAATGTAGTTTACAGTACCTAATTGAATCTAGAGAAAATATTAAAATTTGTTTACGTTTAAACATTAAATCCCGTGTGGGATTGCTAGATCCCTCATCGGGCGTCTCCCCAGGGGGCGGGCAGGGGAATGCTTTCCAGATATGGGTGGTATCGAGGAAATCAAATACGCGAGGCGGACCAAAACTTGACTGATTAAAGGCAGCAGTATCATCAAAACCAGGCTCTAGCGTGAGAAGGATAACTTTGAAGCGGAAAAGTACTGGAAAGCGAAAAACGCAGCTGTAACACCATTAACGGTTCTCGCGCTGCGATACAGAAAAGAAACGGAAATCTTACTATATTATAATTTCCAAAATAACCCTAATGGCTGAATAAAACAGAATAATGGCCCTCAGTTCAGGGCTCTTAAATGAGGAGAGGGTGCTAAGGATTCCTCTGAGGTATAACAATAGGAATCTAAGAAACAAACCAAAATTCAAAATATGTGATATAACTCTACGTAGTGCTAGGTGGAATGTTCGTAGCTTATTTATGCCAGGTAAATTATCAAATGCAGAAATAGAAATGGAAAGGATGAACCTACGTATGCTAGGATTAAGCGAAGTCAGATGGCCCGGATCAGGAAAACAGAGAACACAGAAAGGATATATCTACTATTCTGGAAGAAATGACAACGAACACAGATATGGAACAGCTATAATTCTTGCAGACAAAATTGTAGTATCAGTTATAGATTTTGTATCCGTCAGCAAAAGGACTATCTTCATAAAACTGCAAACAACACATAGAGATTTGAACATTATGCAGATCTGTGCCCCAACGAAGGATAAAACAGAACAAGAAATAGTGAATTCTACATTAAAATAGATGAAGTAATACGCCTTACAAAAAAATGAGGAATTACCGTGGTTATTGGGGACTTCAAAGCTAAAATCGGCGCTGGTATAGAAGGAAATAACATCGGAGCATACGGTCTTGGCATAAGAAACACCAGAGGTGACAGACTGGTTCAGTTCTGTATCGAAAATAACCTTCTTGTGGCCAATACCTTCTTCAAGCAACATCCAAGAAGACTATATACTTGGAAAGCGCCAACCGACAATAAACCAAGATTAGGAAGAAATCATATCGATTTTATTTAGGTAAATATGGAATTCAAAAAATACATCAATACAATCTATAAAAACTTACCCTGGTGCTGACATCAACAGCGACCATAACCCGGTTGTAATGGAGTTTAAAATCAAGAGATTTAAAAGAATTAAACTTGGAAAAAGCTGACCAAACGTATAGATATTGACAAACTAAATGATCCTGAAGAAAAGAAAAGTTGTAAAATATAAAAAGAGCTAAAGACATTAGAAGCATGCATACGATCTGAAGAAGAAATCCAGACTACTTGGAACGCGATAAGAAACGAAATAGCAAATGTTTGGGAGCAGGACATTGGGTTTAGAGAAAATAACAAAAAACAAGAATGGATGACACAGAAAATCCTAGATCTCATGAGTGAACGGAGAAAATATAAAACATGACCCACGCAATGTAGAGAAAGAAATACAATTACCAGAAAAAAATGTAGAGAAGCAAAAGAGAAATTAATGTATACGCGTCTTTCATTGATTACCGTAAGGCATTTGACTGTATAAATCACCAAAAAATTTTGGAAATCTTAAGACTGACGAAGAAGACTTATTATCATTTTTTCTAAATTATTACTGAACTTTACGGCAAGGCTGCTTACTCTACCCGCTGCCGTTTAGCTTGTATCCATAAGCAATTTTTATAGAAGTACTAGAAGGGATGTAGGTGGAATTAAGATAAACGGCACTACAATTAATAACATCCGATACGCCGACGTCACCGTAATAATGGCAAACAACCTCCTAGAATTACAACACATGATGGATAAGATCGTTCAACATAGAGAAACATTTGGGTTACAACTTAACGTATCCAAGACTAAAGTAATTGTATTTTCGAAAACACACCTAGAAGCAAATTTATACATTAAAGGAGAAACTGTTGAACAAGTAGACTCCTTTAAATACTTAGGTACCAACATCAGTAGTCAGAGTGAATACAAAAAAGAAATAATACCAAGAACAGAACAAGCTAGGAGAACGTTCATGAACATGAAAACTGTTTTCAGTAGATCAGACCTGTGCTTGAAACTTAGAACTCGTACGATTAGGTGCTGTATCTTCCCCATTTTGTTGCTAAAGCTGGACGCTAGCTCCAACCATTGAGAAAAGATCAAATGCTTTCGAAATGTACTTATACAGACGAATGCTACGTGTTTCATGGATGCAAAGAGTAAACAATCACCAAATTCTAATACGAATAAATAAACAGAGAGAACTAATGAACACCATCAAAGAAAAAAAAAACAATACATAGAGCATGTGATGAGGGGCGAACGGTACAAGTTACTGAGACTTATCATAGAGGAAAAAATCCAGGGACGACGATCAGTAGGACGACCCCACAACTCTTGGTTAAAAGATGTGAGAACATGGTTCGGGTGTCCATCCGTAGAAATTTTCCGAGCCGCAGTTTCTAAAACCGCAATAGCCATTTGGATCGCCAACCTTCGACAGGAGACGGCGACATAAGAAGAAGAAGAAACATTAAAAGTGACGTTATAATAAAAATATAATTTAATTATTTACTTTATACCCTCCCCCTCCCCCGGCAAGTCTTCTATGCCGTATTTTAAATTTACAAATCTGGTTACGCTAAAATGGTTACAAAAATACATATCCATATTTTCAAGAAATTTGTACAATTAATGGTACAATCTAACTCTGCATAATAGTTAATCTTATCAGTACATTTTAGATATATCTCTATATGTAGTTAAACTAGGTATGTGTATATCAGTATACAAAATTTAGAATTTTTAAAATAAGTAATGTAGTATCAATCCACACAGAAATAATCATCTCCTAAAAATAAAACATCTGGGATAGTCTGCGAGAAATTCACCTCAATCCCGGAATTTTTTGAGTGTAAACCTGCACAAGTGGTGTCACAATAAAGCATTTCCTCGGAGACACTCCGCTTCTTGCATATGAGTTAGCACACATGAGCATTGTGCTCGCAAATTCCTAGATTATGAGCCTCTGCGTTTTCGTTAAGTTATGTTAGGATTATTAAGTTATTCCAGGGCTTATTTATTGGATCCGACCCATAAATACGAGTTAGACGTGCGCCTCGCGTGGTAAATCATTGCGAATCCGGTTGCTTTACTGTTCGTTTGTAAACTGCGACTCCTGCAGCAGCTTCTGCAGTTGTACATTGCGGTTATTAAATGAGCTCCTCGTTTTGAATCAGTAATAATGAATAATAAACAGCCTGTTAGAAGAAATTTGAGATTTAAATAGGGTTCATAAATTTTAGCTGTATTAATAATAGGGTGAGGGATGATTTGACAGACTCAAAAATAATTGTCATTTTATGTTTTATGGAGTATTTCCGGTCCTCCAGAAGTCTTCAATTTGAATACGTGTTTTATCTAGTTTCAATCATAGAGTATAGCATCTGCTTGCTGCTTGTTTTAGCTGTGCATACGTTATTAAGTGATACAATTATAATATTCATATATGTATTAATTTACTGCTTCACGTTACTTGCCCCGAGCAGATAGATCAAGCAATGAATAAATTTACGGGCGTTTACTATTTTTGACTTTTCTTAGGTCACTCGGAAATATTTAGTTTTCGTCAAAATAATTAGTCCCAATCACGCAATATTGTAACAATTATGATTTTTTGGAATAGGAAAATTGCAGCTGTCAGATTGTATTCTTTGATCGTACCAACCACGCTAGCTCGAAGCTAGGATGTTGGATCTAAAGCCTACACTTAATTTTTTCCAACCGAATTATTCTTATTAATAGAATGATTGTGTAAAACAATGTGCAGCTGTAGGGTAATGCATAATTAAACTATCAGAAATAGAGAGCACTAAAAAATCTATTAAAATGCGGGTCAATGCCTTCTTATAAGATTCATTAAATTTTTTCCGATGGTGCATCTGTGCATCAGGTATGCATTAAACTTCAATAGATACTTTAAATACGTCTAACTAAATGCCACTGTATTTAATTTATTTGATTCTAATGTTGCTTCCTACAGAAATGGTGCTTAAAGTCAGAAATACCTCCTTTTATTTTCAGATACAAAGGGTTAAAATTGATAAAACAAGACATCAGTATAAAATAATTGGTTTAATAAAGCATGTCATTTACGTTCCTTCGTTTTACTTTTGTACTGCTTTTATTGAGGGTACAGGTGATCATTTTTTGTTGTCACATGTTATTTGGGGCACCTGCCATATATCCGTCTAATTTCTTACCCCACGCATTTTTGGGTTTTTTGTCAGCCCTTTCTAGATTTCGTCAATTTGTCGCTGTAATGGCTGAATTTCAACCCCTAACTTATCTGAACATCTCGTGTTTTTGTTAGTTTACCTGATGTTATAATTTAATTATCTTCGGATTTCAGTTTGGCGTTTGATAGTTCTTTGAAGAGCAGAAACACACGGAGGAGAATAATAACGGCTATCCGCGTATCAAAGAAGCTGGAAAGTACAACCTTCCAGAGTAATTATAGTAATTTTGCAGCCAGCGTTGCAATTAAATAGGCGATTCGAATAAATAAATCCTAGAAGAGTTACGGGTAGATAAATGGAATTGCGTGCGACTTGCAGATAATTATGACGATTTCACAATCGCGAACCCTCCAGCAATGAGCACCGATCGTTACATAGAATTTTTACAAATTAAATTACATGTTTGTGACAGGAAACAACGTATTGGTTATGCGAGTACTGAGAAACCTTATTGAAAAACCAACTGCAGTACCCGCACTTCGGCAGATGTTTTCGTTTGGTTGCTTCGAATTTTTTCAAATTTTGATTTACACGTACGAGACACTAAGCTTAAGTTTTGTAGATGCAATAGGCACACAAATTTTGTAAGACGTTAGAGAGCAAGTCAAAATATGTAAGAAAATAAATCTCTAAATTTATTTGAGACGAATTCGATCATGTTTCTATAGGTATATTCCATATGACTTGCAGCATTTCTAATTTTTCATTTCTTTGAAACTTTACGGAAATACAGGCCAAATCTGAACATGTTTCTTATATTATTTGCATGACTCGGATCCCTACAGTTTTCTATAGTAATGAGAACATTCAGTTATTCACTGTGCGATTGTATTACTGGAAGAATTCTGCTATGAGATACCATTCCACATTTGGATCTGTTGATATTCTAAAACCATAATAATGAATATTAGTAGCTATCACTTGCGGATATTTACTAAATATATAAGTTACAGTTCGTGCAGACGTACCATTTACCGCGTAGGTACGAAGGCAAAGTTGTTATCCTTGTTACTAAAATTGTAAATCTAAGCCGACGGGAATGAAAGCAGTTGTTTTGTAACAGTTTAATAAATGTCTCAACAAAAACGGTATTGATACAAAAATGCTCTAACAATTAGCACAATGTCGCTTAATAGAAAGCCGAGGATGAAAATTATTGCTGGAAGATATTTGTATTACATAAATTCGAAGTAAATCAGGTTGCAAACCCATTAAAAAGAAGAAATAAATAAATTCTAAAGCATTTCCCACGTTCTCTACGAAAATCGATTTAAACTTTCAGCAATTTGGAAAACTACAAATGTTGGGTGGTGTATTTTAGATAAAGATATAGTTTATCCTTAAAACTACTACGTAATACCTACTATCAGCAGGTACTGAGTAATCTACTGAAAAAGTAATTTCTTGATAACAGAATTTTCTTTCTCTGGCTATCAAATGTCTTTAGAAAGAATTTTCTTCTACGATTTAACTTCTCTTGTCCTCACAAATATCCACATTTTAAGTAGATGAAAAATTTTTTACTCGCAAAACATATGAAAAGAATTTATTGGCGCTGTTATAATTTTCCGGGGAAACCGGAAGTAGGAAAAACCAGAAGAATTTTTTTTCTTACGACATAGGCAATATATGAGAAAAAAAGGAAATAAGCAATAGTTTACATTGGTTACGTGGTTCATGTTTAGAATGTCTACTCCTCTCATTTAAATAATTTCGTGCTCATTTTGCAGCGCTGTCGGTTGCTCGTAGGACTTCTTCGGGGGGAGAAGGAACGGCAAGCATCTTGAATTCTTTGTATCATGTGCATCCTTGTGGTGGGGCGTTGTTGATAGAAGAAATAAGAAGAAGTCTAACGGCGGAATGTGGTGACCATGCCACAGGACCTTCCCTACCTATCTTTCTTCTAGGAAACAATTGTTATTTCCAAAAAAGGGTATTGGGTCATTGCATATGACACGGAAAAAACGATAGCCATCCGAATGGCACACAACTACGTCCACGGCCAAAAAAGTCACGGCTGTCAATTCAAATTATAATAAAGGCATGGCGTAGCATGAATTCGTACCACTGGGACGAATGCAACGCGTAAGACCACAGAAATAGCGTTTCCAAAGACTGTCTTGGTCACCCGTCCTGCAGCAACCACACGAAGACTCACGTTGTAAGTGAAATGCCTTCTAATTATTGTTTTTAACTATGCTTCCACAGACTTTGTAGGTCCATCGCTTTGGTGTGAGGCAAGGTTAAGCTAGCGTGCTGTTACATAGCAGCCCGTTAGTATTCAGATTTCTCATCGTGCTGTTGCGGAAAGGCAAAAAGGGGTGCTATTGAAGAAAGAGACTTTTTGATAGATCAAAGGACCGATAGAAATGTGATGATTGGTAACCTAGACAAGAAGAATACGAAGCAGTTACTACAACGGGAAAATCGAAAGAGAAAAGACGCAGCCCGACATGATCGCTGTAGGGTAATCTTTTCATTACCATCCACTTCCCATTAAAAGAATTCAAGCGAATCAGAATCGAATACAACAAAATCTGCTGATGTTCATACTCTGCAGCTTTCTCAATCAGCTTCTGTTCCAAAACCCAAGCAAATGCGTATTAATCTTCCAAATTTAGCGAAAGAATGTGATAAACACAGCATTTCTAATCGTGGTGCCACATCTATTGCTAGTGCTGTGTTACAGGATATTGGAGTTATTAAAGAAAACAACAGGTCTCATATAATTAACGGAAGCAAAGTACACAGGGAACGATACAAAGTATGAAAAAATTTACAGCAAAAACCAACTGGTGATTTCTGTGGATTGTACTTTGATGGACGAAAAGACTCAACAAGGGTGCAAGTACTCAAAGGGGGTAAGCCTTATTACGAAATTGTCAAAGAGGAGCACATTACACTAGTACAAGAACCAGGATCAAAGTACTGGGAGCATTTTAGTGTAAAAGCTGGGACATCCTTATCTATCAAAAACATTTTGAAATTTTATAGGACAAACCATTTCAAATTCGATATTTTTACTACAATTGGATACGATGGAACTAACGTAAATACGGGTTCTGTTGGTGGTGTCAACCATTTACTGGAAATGGTGTTAGGTAAACCGCTACAGTGGTTCGTCTGTCTGGTGTATACAAATGAACTTCCTCTAGGACACCTTTTACATAAACTAGATGGTATCACACACGGCCCTAAAGGTTTTTCGAGACTTATTGTTAAAAGCATACAGACATGCGAAAATTTAGCTGTGGTTCAGTTTGCTCCTATTGAAGCTGAAAACTTTCCTGACGTTGACTTTGAAGATCTTAGTAGAGATCAAAAGTATTTGTACAAAATATGCCAATCTATACCAAATGGAAACTGCGCTGAGGATTTACCTGGATATTATCGAATATAGGGATTCGATTGTAGTAATTCCTATATTGGCTGCACAGTTTGATTCATCTGTATCAGGGGATGTTATTAAGAATAATGTGGTAGATTGGGAACAATTTATGAACATTTTACGAGCGTATGATTATGTGGAACAACAGGCGTTGGGGTTTAAAGGGAGAAATAATTTTGATAATAATGGGTATAGGTATGACGTGTATCGACGGGATAGCCACGGTTATAATTATCGGGATGGTCAGTATACGGGGGTAAATAGGAATTATCGAAGCAACCGGGATAATCAGTATCAAACTAATTATAAAGATCAGAATACGAGATTTACAAGAAGGTATGATTGTGGAAACCGTAATGATGGGTATTACGGAAATCAACGAGGTGACAGACAACGGTATAATTATAATGATTTAAATTACCAGAAGAAGGAACAAGAACGTGTGAGGCCACGAATAGGGTATAATGAAGAGCGTAGGGATAAACAGTGGGAAGACATGAGAGATAATAAGGGTGATGGAAATTTGAGGGGGAGGTATTTAAATACAGTTCTGACGAAAGAGGAGGAAAAGCCAATTTTAGTGGTAGCTGATGTCGATGTACATAGGCAGGAGGATTTTTAGAAAAAAGTACCATCATTATTAACCATTTTTATGCGCATCCTAGGGAATTTATTAATTGTCCGGATGGTGGTACGGGTTTAGTAAATGAATTGGAGGGCAAAATAATACATAATTTACCATTCATAAAAGTAAAGTTAAATACAGTAGAATTAGTAGCGTTGATTGATAAGGGGGCTGAAATGTCTTTGATTAATGAAAGGGTGATAAAAGAAAATATTAATTTGTTCAAGGGGTGTATTATACCTACCCATTAAAACAGTGAATTTAATTACGGCAAATAAGAAGAAGATTAATTCTGTGAACAAGCAATTGAATTATGAAATAGTGTTAAATGAAAAGATATGTGTGAATACGGAAATGCTTATTGTACCGAATTTGACAATGGATTTGATTATTGGAATGAATTTATTAAATAGCTACGAGATGATTATTGATATACAGGGGAAAATATTGAAATATAAGGGCGTCGAAGTGAAGTTTTACGTACAAGAAATGGGGAAAGATGAAGATATGGTAACAGAGATGAATGTTAACCAAGTGTATAATGAAGGGTTGGAAAATACGGGAGAAGATAAAGGTAAAGAGCTAAAAATAATTAATTCAAATCCGAAATATGTTAAAATGGTTGAGAGTTTGCTTATGCAATATAAGAGGTTGATGGATGATAAGCCAGGGGAAGCGAAAGGGTATGTTCACAGACTAGAAGTAAAGACCGAGGAGTCTTTTCATTGTAAAAGTTATCCGGTGCCGTATGCGTACAAAGGGAAGGTAAAAGAACAAGTTAAGCATATGTTAGAGAAGGGGATAATTGAGCTGTCTTCAACGAATTTTATTAATCCAATAGTTGTGGTGCGGAAAAGTAATGGGGATGTTCGTTTATGTTTAGATGCACGACAAATAAATGCGCGGACAATACCGCAATTTGAAACACCGAAGAACATAGAAAGTATACTTGGAAGTTTGGGAAATAAAAGAATCTTTACAAAGTTAGATTTGAAGAACTCGTTTTGGTTAGTACGGTTGCATAAAGATTCTAGGAAATACACAGGATTTAGTATTGATGGTAATATTTATCAGTTTTGTGTAGTTCCGTTCGGATTATCAACTTCGTGTGCAGCATTGGTTAGGGCTATGCAGAGTATATTAGACCAATATGAAGAATTTTGTTGTTATTATGTAGATGATATACTTATATTTAGTGAGACAGAAGAGGAGCATACTAACATCTAGAATGTGTATTACGGGAATTGGAGCAAAATGGTATGAAACTTAATGTGGGAAAATGTGAATTTTGTAAGGAGAAAGTCAAGTATTTAGGGTATGAGATTAATTTAGAGGGTGTTAAAGTTGATACGGGAAGACTTAAGGATATTAAAGATTATCCACAACCTAGGAATATAAGACAGTTAAGGGGGTTCTTGGGAATTTTAAACTATTATAGAACATTTATCCCAAGGTTAGCTGAAAAATCGGAGAAGCTGTTGGAGTTACTACGAAAGCACGTCAGATGGAAATGGAACACAGAATATGGAAAATGTTTTCTAGATTTGAAAGACTGTTTTTATAAACAGCTTGCTTTATATCATCCTGATTATAATTTGCCTTTTGTATTACGTACAGACGCCTCTGATAACGCAATAGCTGCAGAGCTAGTACAAGTTAGGGATGGCGAAGAGATTCCGATATGTTTTGTGTCTAGAAATTTGAGGAAATATGAAAGGCAGTATTAAATTTCGGAAAAAGAAATAGCGGCCATAGTGTTCGCGATAAATAAGTTGAAATTCTACTTAACGGGAAATCACTTTACAATACATACTGATCACGCACCGTTAATACAGTTAATGAAAACTCGGTTCGCTAATAGTAGGGTGTATAGATGGTCACTGTTATTGCAAGAATACAGTTTTGATGTTAAGTATATTGAAGGAAGAAAGAACGTGGTGGCGGACAGCTTAACGCGGAAGAACGTTAATAACATGAATAGTTTGAATGAGGTGATGGTTGCTGTGTACATATTGAATGAGGTAGACGGTATATTTTCAAAGACGTGTTTGAATAATTATCAGGAAGGTAGTGATAAGATAACAGAGTATAAGGAACAAATAGAAAGGGGTGTAGAATTTAATGGTTTAGTTATGAAGGAAGGAGTTTTGATTAAGAGGATTGGTGAAGAGGAACTTTACATGACAACTCAGGAACACATAAAAAGGCTGGCAATGTATTTTCATGAAGAATATGGGCATATAGGAGTAAGGAAAATTTGGATGATGTGTAGGGAAGCATATTATTGCAAGGGTGATTTGAAGATTATAAAAGATTTGGTACGAACTTGTCATTTGTGTAATTTAGCGAAGGTTAAAAATTATGTGAATAAAAATGAAGTGAAGAGTATTAAAGTGAATAACCCATTAGATTTAATTGCAATTGATTTTTTATCAAATTTAGTAAGAAGCAGGGGTGATAAGCACATACTTGTAATTGTAGATGTGTTCACGAAATACACGAAGATTTATTCTTGTAGTAGAAGTAACACAGTGGTTTCTATACGCAATTTGATGGAGTTTATCAGAGAGTTTGGAAAACCGAAAAGAGTATTGGCAGATAATGCGACATACTTTACTAATCAAAGATTTAAAAATTTCTTTATTCAGCAAGGTATCCAGTTAACTTATTGTAGTATTAGACATCCTCAAGGGAACCCGAGTGAAAGGTACATACAGGAACTAAGTAAATTTTTAAGGATCTTATTATATTATGATCAGCATGTGAATTGGAATGATTACGTGAAGAGAATAGAAAAATACATAAACCATGTACCTTCTACAGTAACAGGAGAGACTCCGTATTTGTTAATGTATAAATTGAGGCCAGGACGACCATGGATAACCCCGGATTTAGTACAGGGTGAATTTGAAGAAAAATTAGATAAAGTAAGAGAACGAATTAGAAGGAAAAGAGAAGAATACATCAGGAAGGAGAATGCAAAGATTAAAAAATGTACTAATTTTGATGTGGGTGATTTGGTAGTGGTGAAGCGTTTAAGGCTAGCGGATCGTCAGCGGGGCATAAATGCGAAATTATTATTGCTATACGAGGGTCCGTACAGAGTTGATGATAAACATGGAGATAGTTACATACTTAAGTATTTAGATCAGGAAAAGATAAGAAGAAAATTTAATTTAAAATTGTTGTATAAATATGATGGTGTAAGGTAGTTTTGATGATTAGGTTGTTTAAGTGTTTTAGTTAATTTTTATTTGAGTTTACTAACAGAGTTTATAGGATAACATTCATGAAAAGATGGGGAGGTATAGTAGCAATTTTTGGCTGTATGTTTAGTTGAAAAATAAAATATTCCAGAACGAGGTGTCGGGATATGAACACCTGATCTGGAACATTTCATTTTGAGGGGGAAAAATGTGGTGATATACCAGTGCTGATGTCTTATTTCAACAGAATTTTGTAATTTGTGTTACTTTTAATTTTACTTGGTTTATAAAATAATGACTGGCACATCAAAGCATGTAAACAGGAATGTTTATTCTATTTATAGAATAAACTTTGGCATAGGACAAATAAGATTCCTGAAATGTTTTAATTGGCCAGATGGCAGGGTTGTCGGGGAGATGAATAAATAATAAGGGAGAGTTTTTTCCAAAAGATGAAAAGCGGCGGATGTGTTTGAGAAACACTGTAATCCGAGCTTATATTTTAAATTCTAAATCATTTAATAACAAATGTTAATTTGGTATGTATTATATTAAGGCATTGTAATATTTCAAAACTATTAAACTTGGACTTTGTTGGGGACTTGGAATCTTTTATTTGAATACTGGTAAAGATTATGACAACGAGGTACGAAGGTGATATGAAGGTATGGAGTTATAGTTATTGAGCGACCCAGAGACCCTATGAGAGCTAGACCGGTAGAAAATTGAAGTTTGGTTTAACAGAAGCTATTAATGTATTGAGGGAGTACGTAGCTAATAGTATACGATAATACTGTTATCACTGGTAAAGAGCAGTTATTATACATAGCAATATATTGTCATGATTTTTAAATTAAAAATAATATAATTATTATTAACTGATTGTTAAATGTTGTTATCATACTTAAAACTACTTTAAAATACCTTCGGAAGGACAGTTATATAATAAAAAGGATATATTTTTGGAATAGGAATCCATATTTTGACCTGAAATATAGTTTAGATAGATTAATAATGTTGTAAACTATGTTAATTAATGTGAAATAATAGTTAAAACTGTATTTATATACCTGTTAGGTCCTAAAAAGTGTTTCCGGTTAATTGTACGATACTTCGTATAGTGGGATATGAACTCAAAGTGAACTTATACAGTGTATGGCCTGTCAATTTGGTGCGTATTCTTTATGTTTGCATTGTAGACGATAGTGTGGGACTTTTTGGACAATACCAGGGTCCTAAAACTCAAAAATTACAATTATATTAAGTTTGTCGATGGAGAGTATATAATTATGATTTAAAAGGTTTTATGTTAGATAAATTGTTTTAATATTGTATTGAAGAGGTTTACTGATTGGTTTTCTTGATAAATTATGTTATTTATCTGACCATAATTATGTTGTTTATTAATTTTGTGGAATTTGGGGTTAGATTTAGAATTTTGTTAATTATGTTACGGATATTTGATTTATAGACTGTCAAAGTGGTATAATATGTTTTGTGTAATTTGAAGATTATGTTATTTGTAATTTTGTGAGGTTTTCAAGTTAATTTTGTGAATTTAACAATATTTTAAAGTGTAAAAATAATTGTCATGAATTTGAAATTTAAGGATATCAAAATTTAGAGAAAAATTCATAGATTATGATTATAGAATTAGTTTTTCAAAATATTTATTTATAAGGTCAATATTAATTATTTAAATTTTAGTAATTCGATTTTTCTAGAATATTCTATGAAATTTTTCAAATCCAGCATTCTGATTGGTTAATGTGAGCTTCCATCCTGCATTTTTATCAAAAAAGTTGAATTCAGTTCCCAAATAGCCATTAAACAAGACGCACGTTAATTTAATCGGTGCGCATTATAATTTTGTCCTGTTTAAATTTTAAAAGTAGTCGTGTTATTCAAAAATTGAAAAGTTTGGTTATGTAAACATTTGTTTACCAAATTTCGATTTCATAGTTAAATATTAATTGTGAACAGAAGTTGTGTCTTTAATTTAATTAATGTGTTTAATAATAAAAGAATTTACCAGTTTATTTAATCCAAGTGTGTTTCTTTTATGGAGATTTGCTAAAAAAGAAAAGAATAATATTAATTCATTTAATAACTTATATGAGCTAGTAATTTCAATTGTATTAAAAAGAATTAGAACTTCCTTACCTTAACAAACTCGAACATTTAAGTGAAACAATTATAGTGCTTCAGTGATATTAATTCACAAACTATTTAATTTACGAACTTTATGCTTTCGTGGTTAAAAATGAAATAGACCTCGTCTAGACTACCTGACCATCTAGCAGGATAAAAAAACGCAGCTGTTGCAGATTTCACAAGAAGTGGTGACTACAATATGGACAAAGTGACTGGACACACAAGATAAGTTTTAGTTTAATTTTATATTTAATTTAATTAATGTGTTTTATTTGTATTTATAATTGACTATCTTACTTTATGAAGCCACGAAATGATTAAACCTTGAGAATTTAGGAGTCTACATAGATGCTATGGTAATTAATTTATGTTTAATTAATTTGAGAAGACACTCAAATTTGGCGCCCAACCAAAAATATTACGTAATAAGTATTAAATATTTATTATTTATAATTAAGAAAAATTACATAGCAATATATATATTAGTTTTTAGTAATTTTTAAACCAAATACTTGAATCAAAGTTACTTGAATTGAAACATTAAGCTTACCTTTACAGAAAGCCAGCTAGAACTATTATATAATCTATCATGTATACTACCACGAATACGTATATTCTATTACGAAAATTAAAAATTAAAGCTTAATCTGAAATTAAGCTACAATTATAGGAAGCAATTGAATTGACGCAAATGTTTCGGTTAAATTTTAAAGAAACAGCCCAGGATATAATTATTTTCAACAATTGTGCAAATGATTTCCTAAAAATATAATTTAAAATACGTAAGTAAAGTTTAGAGAATTAATTTTCGGTTTTCTTCGAATTCAAACCGTATATTAAATTTAATTACTTTAAAGTTTTAAAATAAAATTAAAGTCTAAAACTTTCATACATTGAATTGAATTTACCCAGTAATTCGCATGCTCGTTTCTATTTCAAATTAATTCAATTAATTAAAATATAGGGCTCAAGTTATTTATTTTAAAACTTAAGGAAATTAGTTCATTGAGATTAGTGCAGCAGTTTTAATTAGCTTGCAAATTAGCTTAAGGCAATTCATGCCGAATACTGTTTTTTCGACAACGTTTTATGTGATTTATATCTTACAATACTTTGTTAAAATTCGTATTAGTAATAAGTTTTGTCTTTTGCCAAATATTCCAATAGTTAGTTACTCCAATTGTATTTATGAGTATATCTTAAACAACCAAACTAGCCATTTCAGGAACGGTTTTTATGCCAGTAGTGGAACTTTTGTTAACTTAACTTGGTTAAATTTAGCGATTTACTCACTACACTAATATATTTTGATATTTAAGGTACGCCTTTACGTTATAAAACCGTGTTATTCAAAAGACGAAGACGCTTATACTACTTCTAAAATGTTAACATCACCATAATTTGAATTAAATAGGTCTATTTTATATAAACTATAACCACTATTGTCGTGTATTAAATCGTAGAACAATAATTTCCTAATAAATACAAATTTGAAGTAAGTTGTATATCTACATATTATTTAACTCGAGCGCCACCTGTATATAGTAGCGTTCACCCGTGACAGGCATTACTCTTGCATTTTCCTTCTTAAGCTATCGTAGCTTCCACGCGCCAAAGCTAGAGCAACGTTTGGTCATCGCGTATAGATGGCCCTCACTGCTGTACGTAAAAGCACAATTATAATGTTAAATAATATCTCATAATTATTTAGCTCATGTGAACCACATAAAAGCCATCGCTCACTGTGATTAGTTTCACGACTAGTATTAAATTAAACACACCCTTGCTAAAAGATTGATTAGAACATTAAGATGTGGTTTGTCGTAATTCAATTAATTATTAGCTAATTGCATTTAACAAAACGCACAGTAGATTACTTTCAAATATTCTACTTCTAGTTTATTAATTTTTAATTCAAGTTATTTTGCAGAAACTTGCATTTACGTTAAAGTAATTAATAATACAAAACTGTTTTTCGCTGTCTGCATTTTTTGAGGTTTCATTTTATAATTCGATTTCTCGGCCATTTTCGCTGTGTAACTGAATTAAAAAAGCGTATACGGCCCATTATGGATAAATCTATAAATTAATAGGGAAATGCAGATGTAGAGGCGTAAAAATTTTTCATTTCACGCAAAATCGCCGTCGTATCCGAAACCATAAACAACAAACATGTGAGGGTGGGTAATGAAAAACAGGCGCTATTCAGTTCATTGAAAGCTTTACATATGAGGCAACAAAAGCGCGTTTTTACGGCACTTTTATCTGCAGATTAAAATAGAAATAAGTTTCAATCTAAACCAAACAAAAACGAACAAAATCTCAGGCGCAAAGCCCGGAGCTTTAATAACCGCAATAGTAATAGTTTCCAACAATGGAAGTGCAATCAGAGCACTGGGGGCGCAAACAAGCCCTTCTGTATATACACAGAGGCGTAAACATCAACAGCTGAGGGCTGGGTAAATAGTAACTATCGTAATTTGTAGCTATAACATGGACAGTAGGTCACATCACTGCTGTAAGCCATGCGGGTCTTGAATCAAATAGGAATTAGATGCAAGAAGTCGTACATTTACCGTAACCCCTTTGAGAACTTTGAATTACTACTGCCCGCATTTAGGGTTAATGGTTTAAAGGAAACAAGATTTAATTCATGACAGCCTAATCAGAAACCACAGAGACGTGCAATACGAGTTTATAAACTTTGTATGGTATTAATTAAATAATATTTATGAAATTCTGCCAGAGGCTGTCCCTGAGATTGAAAAGGCAATCCGAAATAGATAAAATATACATTTTTAGTGCTGTCCCAGTCCAGAATCTGGATCGGTTTTAGACTCAAGAATCGGTACTGTATCGTCGTTAGAATTGCTTTTCAATTGTATAATTCGATACGATTATAGATCCGCGAAACGCATCAGATTCCGATTTTTAAATTGTAAATTGTTTTCCGGTTCTATAACCATAAACGATTCATGATCTTAAAATTAAAGATTAATATTAGATTCAAAAATTGTTTAACATTTCCTATAATTCCAAGAATCAGCTCGTTGCAGTTTTTTTTATCACGTTTAGTATATCATCTTTATATTGTTAAGTGGAAAGGTCTTCTTCACTGCATTGTAAATGTTAAAAGAAGAGCGTAACGTTTGGCAAGAAATAAAACGATTTACCAGACTATCACAACATTCTAACATACCTTTTAAATAGATATTTGCATAGAAATCCGCAAAATACGTGCGTTTTTACAGTTACATGTTATGTTCATTAGATTTTGCTACTTCATCTGAATTAAAGTTTTATTTTAATAGCCAATTATTATATTATTATTTCCCGAATATAGGTTAGTGAATCTTTTTTTGTTAGCATGGAAAATTGCTGATTAATATTTTGTCTACTCGCTTGTCCTGCCCTTGAAAGGAGTCCTACGTGTTAATTTGCTCTAGAATTATTGCACCATATTTCGCAATATGATGAAATCCCCCAGCTGTTGGATACCTTCGTTCGTTTTCCTCTTCAGTCGAATTTAACATCTTCTTCGGCCCGGCTGCTTGCAGTAACGCCGTAATCAAGCATTGCGGCTTGGGATTTCGATGGGTGTCCATCGCGTGAATTTTCATATCGCTGTTTTCACTGTGGGGCGAACAGAACCATCGACAAGTGTCGAATTAAAGAAACACGTTGGAATTTTAACCCTGGGAAGCCAATTCATTGCGAATTTGCCGATCGCCTTTGGCGGGTTAATATCGAGTCCATTTCCTGTCCCTCTGGTTATGCCGCTGTTGCGATAAACGTGTTGAAGTCCTGGCACTTAACGTTGACTCTATTCGATCCAGTCTTCAGGGGCATGCCTGCGGATTTTTCCTGCTTCTTAAGAACACAAGAACACCCTAAATTGTGTCTGTCTCTCTCTCTCTACCCCCTCCAACAAATACTAAGGTAAAAGAAATTCTAATTGTGTCGTGAAAGCTTGTTTCGAGTTTCATTCGCCAGTTTTAGGTGTTGAACCTTTTCCTTATGCGACAAAAAGCGACCTTCAGTCGCCAATTGTCATTTTGTTTTTGCTATTAACTGTAAAGATAATCATAAATTGTATTTTTTTTGTAAACTCTGACGCCACTGGCTGCGTAGATTTGTTTTAAGAAAATGCCGTAAGCCAGGGACGGCGAGCCTCGGTTTGAACGTTCAATTACCCTTGTATTAATTAACCATAAATATTACCATTTACAATGTAATCGTTATATTCTCTGTATCATGTGTCAGTAATCTAAAAGAAGTTGAATTATATTTGTCTTAAAATTTACCATATCTTTTATTTATGTGTATTTTTATCTTCGTGTGCATTAACTTTGCAAGCTTTATATACAGGAAGAGGCACAATAAAGGTGAGTCCGATTTCCGTAAGCTCGTTTGGCCCGTAACATACTGTCAATTAAAATGGAATGCAAGTCATAATCCAATTTAAAACAATAAATACTTTTAGCATGGAAAAATGTAAAGTGTTGTTTGCAATATTATGGATTAGAAAAAATGAGTATATCTTGTACTTCTCTGTTGTAGGCTGATTTGTTGCAGCGAACTATTCGTGGCGGTTCATGACTTTCCTCTTTTGTTACCTCGTATGTCCCGCATCTTATCTCTTCCCTTATTTGTTTTGCATCTCGTAATCGAGGCCATCCTCTTGCATTTCGTCCTTCTATCCTTTTTTCTATCATAATTTTAAGTAGGTCGTCCCGTCTCGGTATGTGCTCCACTGGCTGGTATCGTCGCTTTTTTATGTTCCCATAGTCTTTTTCTTCTACTGTTTTCCTCAAAACTTGGTCGTTTCTGATTCTGTTTGTCCAGTTGATTATTAACATTTTTTTATACCATCATACTTCGAACGTTTCTAATCGCTTGCTTCCGGCAGATCAGATGGTCCACGTCTCAAATTGGTACAGTGCTACAGTCCATACATGGGTCTTTTGCAATGTGTTTTGGTGTTGAACGATGTCTCATTGGATGGCGGTAGGTTTTTCTTGTTATAGCGTCTGCTCCCAGCATGCTTTGCGCGCGTTTGGACGCCATTTACAGCTGTATCGTCTGTCTGTGTGCTGAGCTGTAGAAAATTATAATGTTTAAGAAAATTGAGTCGCTCGCCTACTGTGAGATACGATCTGTAATTCGATTCTTGAGTGCAAGCAACTTGGCAGCAGCAGAAATTCACCATTTACATTTTGTGAAGTTTACGGTGATAGTGCTATGAGTGACAGTCAAGTTCGAAAGTGGGTGAGAATATTCAAGGACGGGCGGGTTAATGTACATGATGAGCAACGCCCTGGCCGACCTTCTCTGATTTCTGAAGATTTAGTTCGTGATGTGGATATCAAAATTCGAGAGGACCGACGATTCACGATTTCAAAGTTATCAATTGAATTTCCACAGGTTTCAAGGTCAGTTTTGTACACCATTGTTTCAGAGAAACTGAATTATCGAAAATTGTGTTCTCGATGGGTTCCAAGACTGCTTTCTGACGATCACAAAACAAAAAGATTGGGTTGTGCTTTATCGTTTTTGACGACACAATCAGGAAGCAGTTGAGACTTGGGTGTCTGACATGACTCCCGAGTCCAAGCAACAGTCAATGGAATGGCGACATACATCGTCGCCAACCAGAGTGAAAGCCAAACAGACAATTGCAGCATGAAAGATCATGGCAACTGTCTTTTGGGACAAGAAAGGGATTTTGTTAGTGGATTTTATGCCGAGAGGTACAACAATCAATTCTGATGCGTATTGTGTGACCTTAAGAAATCTCCGGCGTGCCACACAAAACAAGCGGCGTGGCCTACTGTCTTCCGGTGTGATGTTGTTCTATGACAATGCAAGGCCACGTGTTTCTGAACAAACACAAGGTCTAATCAGGTCTTTTGGATGGGAACAACTGGAGCATCCACCTTACAGTCCAGACCTTGCACCCAGTGATTTTTACTTGTTTCGGTACTTAAAAGAGTTCTTTGGTGGTCAACGGTTCAACGACGACGAAGAAGTGATAACTGCAGTCATGGATTGAGCTTCTTCACAGGCGGCAGATTTCTTTGACGTCGGAATTCAAAAAGTTGTTGAGAGGCGTGAAATGATGTAGGCAAGTAGATGAAAGTATGTAGAATATGGAAAAAATATATTTTAATGATATTTACAGTCTTTTTATTCTTATTAAAAAACGGATCTTATTTAAAAAATACCCGTCGTACTTCCTAGGTATAGAAAAGCACGCACTTTTTGTGTTATGTTATTTTCAATTCGTTTGTCAATGGTTTCTTGATAGTTTTTCCACATTCTGTTATATTTTATGTATGTTGAAGCTTTATTTGCTTTGATGTGAATTATTTTTCTATACATCATTGAGTGATAATAATAGTTCTTCTTTGCTTTCACCGTGCAATATTATCAGCGTATCGCAATATATTTATAGTTTTTTCCCTGTACCTTGAATTTATTCTGTGTAAACATTCTATAGTTTAGTGCTTGTTGTGTGTATATGTCACAGTTAAAGACCGAAATCGGACATTGAGGACACTGGCCAGACATTGTTACAATGACCAATTTAAATGTCCAGCTTCAAGATTTGCCTGGCAGATGTCATTGTCCATTTTCAGTGGTCTATCTGCGGAATATTTCAACACTTATAATTGTAATCGAGCAGTGACGTCAATTACTAGCTACACCTGACGAACGTATATCAACTAATGTATTACTAATCGGAGCATGACAAACTACTAAGGCACTTTAAGTTGCACGGTGTTCCAGATGCTCTACAAGAATACTTGTTGGTAGCACATGTTGCTTTGTAGTGATACCTTTTATAGTCTTGTCTTCCGGTAAGGTAAGGTATATTTTTGTCACAATTTAACGAAGACTAGATTCGTAAGATTTCACATCTTGAATATTAACTAACTTTTCCTTTGCAATAGAAAACTGGTTTCTTGGATACAGTTGCCTCGGCGTTCCTTCTGTAAACCCTTTGGCCACAACTTCTACTACAGTAACTAGATTTCTACAGTTTGCATGTTCTCTATCACCTTCTGCAATCCGCACTGCAACCGTATTGCCCTTTTTAACTGGCCCAAACTTTCTATTTGCTTCTATTTCTTATCATTTTCCTTGATTGAAGTTCTAATGATTCTCGTGCGGAATTCTTTCGACTTCCATAACTTCCGACTGGAGACACAATGTACAAATTATTTCAATCATATTATTCTCTCCCTTATTTTACCGCAACTATTGTGCACAGGCGCTACACATCCTACGCAGATATAATGAGTTATTACTTTGTAACACAAACAACAATTAGTTCTACTGACGATTTTGCTTGATCTTTCATGTTACTACTTCATCATCGTTGGAATTGTCACTGGTTAATCTATTAAGTGCTTATTTAGTTTCAAGATCTTTTGTAATTTCAGATACAAATGATGCATCCAAATACCTAACAAAACTATCAACTGATTTTGTACAACGTACGCAATGTAATATTTTTAACATTGACCAACGATCAGTGGTGGGTGTTGTCAATAGCCAGCGTATGTTGTTATTTTCACACTAGTACATTTTTATTACAACATTTCCCTACATAGAAGGTCATTGATGAGAATGTTTGGTCACCTTTGCACACCTTTCTTAATTTTTACTATTTAATAATTATACATTATGATTGTTCATTATAAACACTATTTATGAGTTATTCTTCTATCTTTGTATTTGGTGCCAATTGTTTTTAATACGATGAACATTCGACAATGTCAAATGTCTCTTCAAGATCTATGAAGGCTATATACTAGTCTGTCCTTCCTTATAATTTTTTCTATCAATAGTCATAGTTCAAAGATTACCTTCCTTGTTCCTAAGCCTGTTCTAAACCCAAACTGATCTTCTAGCAGATTTTCTTCTATCTTCTGCTCTATTATTTTATAGATGACCTAGGTTAGACTGCGTAAGTAGGGAAGTTTATTGCACGATGGTCTTTACATGTGTTTGAGACAGCTCTCGTAGGAATTGGCACTATCATGGTCCTTGTGAAGTCTGATTGATTTTCACCACTTTCGTATAATTTGTTCGTTAGTTAGTACAATTTTTCAAGAATGTGCTCTCCCAGGTTCTCAATAGCGGCACCGGATATTCTGTATAGTCCGGGAGATTTATTCATTCTTAGATCACTAACTGCTTTGTACAACTCAGCTTATAATTGGATATAAATTCCAAAAAGTTACAATTTGGAATGTAACATTAGAGTAGAAACTCTCCACAATGATCTGAGAATTCCATCTGTAGTCAACGAGATACAGAGGATGACAAGCCTGTACACCAACAACTTGACAGGGCATGGAAATCAACTTATAGGACAACTTTCCAATCAAACTACCGTCACCAGATGATTAAAAAGACAACGGCCGGAAGAACTACGTTTATAAGCTACCTTTGTTTAATGTTCGGTTTACCAGTTCGGAAACTGTTGCTATACATGGTATGGTTAAAATAAATATTATAACATTACAAATCATGAATGAGGTACACTAGGACTCTAATAAATATATGTATATAAGTTTTAAATTGGAAATACTGCGTCAGATAGTTTCAAGATCACAAAAGAACTGCGGCAGAGCTGCAGTCTTTCTCCAACTTTGTTTAAAATTTACATAAATGAAACGTTAAAAGTATGGCAAGCAAAGGGCAGACCAATAGGAGTACAAATCGATGACGAGATACTACATACGCTCGTATTTGCTGATGATCAAGTAGTTGTAGGTCAGGACGACGAAGATAATGTTACGAAAATTAACGGAAACCTATGGAAAATGGGATTTAAAAATAAACTTCAAAAAACCGAACATATAGTTATAGGGGGACAAGGGCATGATCTGGATATCGACGAAAAAACCATACGAATATGTGGAGAAGAAGATGAAAACTGCCAAAAAAGAATAACCACAAGGATAATCCAAACTAAACAGTTTACAGAAAAACTGAATGCGCTGTTTTGGTGCAAGAGCCTACGCAAAAAAAACAAAAAAAGAACATTATACAGTACCATGGTAAAGAGCATCCTAACGTATGGTTCAAGAACATGGGTTACCACTAAAAGCAACAAAGACAGACTCCTAGCGACAGAAATGGACTTTTTGAGACGAAGCTGTGGCATAAGTAGATTGCACCATATCAAAAATGACGAAATATAAAGGCGTATGACAATGGAAGAAACGGTGCTAGATGAAATAGATAAGCTAAGACTAGTATGGGACGGACACATGAGGTGGATGCAAGATCATAGATGGTCACAACGAATATGGAGTTGGATCCCGCCAGAACGAAGAAAAAGAGGATGTCCACCAAGATGGGACAAAGTGAGAGAAGCCATGCACAAATAAAATGTTATCGTGATAATTTTATTATGTGAAGTCTCGGTGACATTTTAGAGTGTATCCTCTAAGTTTGATACAACTCGCTTAAGATTTGTCATTTCTGTAGTTGCAGTAGTTGTTAGAGGTGCAAAAATGATTTAAAACTTGAACATGGAAGCGTCATATAATTTCTAACGAAAGAAGGCAATAATCCAAAGAATATCCATGAGAGAATGGTGGCTGTGTTCGAGAAAATAGTTCGTCCTATTTTCAAGTTAAATTTTGGTGTAAGCACTTCAAAAGGGGCAGGGAGTCTATTCAGGATGACCCAAAGTGCAGAAGACCTCTTGAATCACGAACACAGGAGGCCATAAACAAAGCTGAAGATTTGATATTGACTGATCGCCGAGTGACAGTTTCAGTTGCTGCAAGGGAAGCAGGTATATCAGACCATGTGCTTTTAAAATCCGTCATGAAGATTTGGGAATGAGCAAGTTGTGAGCACGATGGATTCCCAGACTGCTCACTCCTGAACAAAAATTGCGAAGGCGACAAATTTGCGAGCACGATTTGGCGGCTTTATCTCAAGATGAGGACTTCTTCTTTAAAATTGTAACTGGGGATGGGACCTGGGTACGCCACTGGCACCTACCGACGAAACAAGAGTCCATGTAATGGCGTCATAAGGGCTTTCCACCGCCCAAGAAGGCGAAGACGCAATTCTTAGCGGGAAAAGTGATGGTTACAGTTTTCTGGGACGCTGGGATTGTATGGGTTGGTATATGCCAAAAGGGTCTACAATAACAGGAAATGTCTACAAAGAAACAGTAATCAATTTGAAAGCAGCTATAAGGGAGAAACGACCTCACAATTATGGCCAGGAAACTGTGCATGACAAGTTCAGGGTGTATAAAGCACGAATCGTTAAAGAAGCAATTGATGAATGCGAGGAATTACAATATCCACCGTACAGTCCCGACCTCGCCACTGTGACTATTATCTCTTGCCAAAACTCAAAAAATACTTGAGGGGGCGTGGCTTTTTGTCGAATGAGGACTTGTGGACCCTGTGAAATTGTATTTTGCAGTTATCAATAGAATTGTTTTTCGATGGCATGGCATTATTAGAAAAACGTTGGAATAAGTGTAACGTTAATGGTTCTTATGTTGAACAATAAAATGTTGTTTGTTCACTAACTTCTGTTGTGGCGTTCACCTGCCGCAGAATGAAGCCGTTTCTTTTTCGTATAGTAACAAATCTATTTCTGCCTTTGAATACACAATAGTTGTGCAGATTTCTAGTGGACTGTATGTAAGCGGCTCCGATACGAATAAGGCATTAGATTATACGACGATATCCAACAAATTGATACGAAACGACAGACGAAAAATTCTCTTCATGTAGGAAAAAAAACGCTACTTGTCAACTACTAATATAAAACAACAACCAAACAAGCGCGTCTCTCGCCAACGAGATTTTAATCGCGCTATAGATTGGAGCGCCACGCCGCCGTGCTCAAATTCATGAAAGGCGCGCGCCAACATGCCGCCCAGCTTGAAACTGCAAGTTTCAACGACAAATACAAAGAAAATGATTACATACAACGAACAATATCTTAAACTAAAATAAACAATAAACGACTATAGAACGGCAATTTACACAACTTCACTATGCTTCTTTTAAACACACCACTTTTCGTTTTCACTGACACTACACGCACTCGGTGGTCTTTGCCGGGATGTAATTCCACGATACGCCCCAGCGACCATTGCAGTGGCGGAAGATTCTCTTCAACTAGCACCACTAGATCGTTGAGCTGAGGGCCTTCTCCTGGAGAAGCCCACTTGGATCGTTGCTGCAATTGGTGAAGGTACTCGAACGACCATCTTCTCCAGATGTCTTGCCGCATTTTTTTGAAGATGCTGCCAGCGTGATAAGCTGCCAGATCGGAATCTAGATATATCAATTTCTGGCAATTGGGTAATGGGTTGACCAATAAGAAAATGAAAGGGTGTTAACGCATTGAGGTCATTAGGATCAGACGATAAACTAGTGATGGGGGACGAGAATTTAAACATGCCTCAACTTGGCAAAGAAGAGTGCCATATTCCTCGAATGTAAGCAAAGTTTCCCCTACAGTACGCTTAACATGGTATTTTACGGACTTTACTGCCGCCTCCCATAGTCCACCATGGTAGGGCGACCTAGCCGGTATATATTTCCAAGTAATTCCATTAGAAGCCATGAACCTTGGCATATTAGATTTTTCGTGCTCCGACCAAGCGAGTTTCAGTTGGCGACGAAATTCGTTGTCTGCTCCGACGAAATTTGTAGCGTTGTCACTATATAAGACCCGACAACTCCCTCTGCGGGATACGAATCTTTGGAAGCAAGCGATGAATGCATCAGTTGTTAAGTCCGATACTAGCTCCAAGTGTACCGCCTTTGAGGCAAAACAAACAAAAACGGCAATGTAACATTTTTTAATCAATTTAGAATTGCCCCTCTTGTGAGATTCGACAATTCTCATTGGCCCTCCAAAATCCACTCCAGATGTGGTAAACGGAATAGCCTCCTCAAGTCTGTCAGCCGGAAGATCCCCCATCAGTTGCTGAAAAGGTACAGGTTTTACCTTGCGGCAGATAACGCACCCTCTTAGTATTGATTTGATGACGTTTTTTGCTGATAATATCCAAAATCGACGTCTTAATGCAGACAAAATGCATTGTAGACCAGCGTGCAACAGATTACAATGATATGACTTGATCAGCAAATGGATAAAATTTCCTTTAGATGATAGGACGAATGGATGCTTTTGATCAAAAGGTAGGAGTGAATTGGCCAATCGACCTCCCACTCGAATAAGACCGTCTTTGTCCAAAAACGGTTTTAGGCACACCAAATTGCCCTTGTTGTTGACCGTTCCCTTCTTTGATAAGGTTTTCAATTCAACTTCAAAGTAAACTTGCTGATGCAATTTAACTAAACGCAGCAAGGCCGTATCTAGTTCATGAGCGGTTAACGCATTACTCAATTTTTTATTCCCCCTGAGGCCATTATTTTTGAAACGAAGACAATAAGCGACTATTCGGTGGAGGCGGTTCATCGATGAGAATCTTTCAAATATCTCCGGCTCACCAGTTGTTATCGTATTAACCATTGATATGGATTTTACATCCCTTTCCTCTGGTAATCCAGACAATTCAGTATGATCCGAATACGGCCAATTTTCCCTCTCTTGTTGAAGCCATGTGGGCCCATGCCACCATAACCTTGACCCAAGTAAAACTTGCGGAGTTGTTCCCCGGGAAATTAAATCGGCAGGATTTTCGCCAGACGAAACATGGTACCAATCCCAGTTCTGTGAATGACGCTGTATTTTTGCTACCCGATTACAAACGAAGGTCTTCCATCGTTTTGGATCAGCCTTTGTCCATGATATAGCTATTTTTGAATCGCTCCAAAACGTATATTTATCAATCTTGGTAGGCTAATTGGCTTAAGCAGAGCAACCCTGCTCCGCGAGCAAAGCAATCGAACGAAAGTGTTTCCACTAGCATCAATAGACCGAATGTATAAACAAGCGCCATAGCTTCGGAAGCGTCGGCAAAGCCATGAACCTCGACAATCGTTGCACCTGAACCGATGACTAATCTAGGTACCTCAATCCGCTCAAGTGCATTTAGCGCCTTGTGGAAGCACGTCCATCTTGCATGAAGATCAAGTGGGATACTTGTGTCTCATGGTAAATCCAAATGCCACAATTTCTGCAATATTAATTTGGCAATCACTATTACTGGCGACACCAATCCTAGAGGATCAAATATTTGTGCTGTTATACTAAGGATTGTGCGTTTTGTGACCGATCGCTCGTTCACTTCACCTTGCGCAGCGCATTGCAACTTGTCCGTGGATGGCGTCCAGATTAAACCGAGTGTTTTCTGGGTTGCTTCGGGGTTGATATAGTAAGTTTTGTTGCCTTCCTCACGATTCGGCAATAGACTACAATGATTTGACGACCACTTCCTTAACTCGAAACAGCCCGATTTTAGGATAAGTTCAATTTCCTGTTTGAGTTTTTCCAACTCCTGTGCGTCATTGCATCCTGTAATCAAATCGTCGACGTAGAAATCCGACCCAATTACCGAACAAGCTTCAGGATAT
>JABXWE010102261.1:0-24009 GCA_014611495.1 Limonius californicus
ACACGGTAAGTGACTAAAAATGTCTGCAACAGCCATTTGCAGTTCGGGGTATTTTGATTTTTCAGGCAAAGGAAAAACCGCTTTTGACGCTTGCACAAAAAAAGCGGAGGCTGAAATTTGCTAAAGATCATCAAAATTGGACAGTTCAACAATGGAGATCAGTTATTTGGAGCGATGAATCGAGATTTGAAGTTTCAGTTGGAGATGAACGAAAAAGAGTAATTCATAATAAAAATGAAGCGTTTCACAAAGACTGCCTAAAGCGAAAGGTCAAGTTCCCAGCTTCATTAATAATATGGGGCTGCATGTCTGCAAGAGGCGTTGGTGGGTTACAGTTCATAGATGGAACTGTAAATGCTGCCAGATACCAGGTAATTTTAAAAACAAACCTAGTACCATCCATCCCGACTCTGCAAAGTGTTGACGGCAGCTATATTTTTCAACAAGACGGGGCTGCCTGCCACACTGCAAAGACCATAAGGCTTGGTTTTGCAGTAATAACATTCCCATAATGGAATGGCCGGCAAACAGTCCGGATTTGTCACCAATAGAAACTTTGTGGTGGAAAATGAAGAAAAAGTTTAGGCAGGATCCAGCGAGGTCAAAAGAAGATTTGCGAAACAAAATTCGGGCAGTTTGGGATTCCATAACCCCTGAAGAATGTGAAGAGCTGGTACAGACCATGCCACGTAGAATAAGAGCAGTTATAAACAATAAAGGCGACGTTACGCAGTGGTAGACGAACTATTGTGCGTCATTTTGTTAGCAGACGAAGTTTTTTGCTTTTGAACTTCCGGTGAAGTTTTCAATAATTGTTAGTATTAACGCTTAATTTAAAATGTTATGTAGGGCAAAATAAATGGCATTTCATGTACTTAAAACTTAAACAAATTGTTCCTTTCACAAGCCGTTTAGTAGACAAGCGTGATAAGTGTAAACATTTTGTTGAATAAAATATGGCACTAGACGAACTATTGAACTATTTTGCGTAGGGGCTCATATTATATCAAATACCCTATATTATTTATCAGTTTGACATCTACCTTTCACAAACCCAAACAAATAATGAAATTGTTGTTTATGATTTGTCAAGATGCCATCTGTCGTTTAAAACGTTTTACAACTATTTGCAACCATATATGGATACCCAATATTAATAATATGGTTTTTTTAGTTTTCACAGCATGGGTATTATTCACACTGCAAAAAAATATATCGTCCCAGAGCTTTTACGTAAAAACACCAAATTGAAAGAGGAGGAAATAGCAAGAACCGAATATAAAAGCAGACCTCTAACCAAAAAAGAAGAACTTGAGGTAACTGTCAACATTTTTGTGTGTACTTTTTAAATATATGTATTTTGTGTTTGTAGGTTAAATTATTAGCAGAGAAGGAAAGTAAATCGATTAATCTCAACATTGTTTGCTTAAGATTTGATGCCTTTAAAGTTATTAATAATATCTACTATCCTCTGTGCAAACCGATCTATACGCATGCTATAAATAATTTAAGTAAGTATAATTATTGTATTACAGAAAATCTGTTTTGCTTTTTTTATAGTTCAGTATTATTATAAAATCACAGAAAATAGACATTTTATGTAATTAAAATAAAAAGGATTTTCTCAAAAATATTTCCAATTTCCCGCTCTTTGTAACCTTAACTTTAATGTATTGCATAAAGTTGCAAAATATTACGAAATTATTAATCTTGCACATTATTACACAATATGATTTAATATGAGTCTTCTGTGTAAAATGAAGCTCACAGTGATTTCATCTCCTCTTTGTACAGAGATAACGATAGAAACTGAAGATGGTAAATGTATGATTGATGAAATCATCAATTAAAAAGCAGGCTTGTGTTTGGAACATTTCCTTAATAATATACAGATAGTTTATGTAGTTATGTTTAATTAATCTAACAAACAGGGGGGCTTGTTTGGTTACTAACCGTAGGCTAGCAATTGCTCTCATTTCTGCAGCAGAATCGTTTGTAATTAAATGTACCATACGTATGTCATAATCATACAGATCATAATGGAATTTTTAATTTTATGTATTTGTAGAAAGTGCCCTTACGGGAGATTTGAAAATAGTCCGCATGGACCATTGTACAAGTCCTAGTCGTGGAGGTCGTGAGATTTTTATATTGGTAGAAAAAGTTACTAAAAGTAAGTATCAATTTAAAATACAAAGATTTTTGAAGCGGTATAATTGAAAGCTTCACTCAATGTACAAACATGCTTCAGATGTATACGGTGCTTGCTTGTTGCATTTTTTATAGATATTATAAATTGAAATTTAAAATCCAATTGCTAGTTGTAACGCCATTATTAATTTGACAAAAAAATTGTTTGTATGGAAGTATTGACGCCTTCATCGTCACATCAGAGTGTTAAATGAAATTATCAATTTTATATGTCAAACTTAGACACAAATTTGTCTGAATATAAGGAAATACCTGGAAAGAACCTGTCTTGGATCTCGCCTCACCGTTTTTCATTTTCATGGAAAACCTTTTAATAGAATTTTACTGTTATAATCTATTTATCACGTAAAGTTGATTGTTTAAATGTAATGTTTCTTCTAGAAAATATCAAAGTACGTTTTTATGAACTAGACGATGAGGATAACGAAATTTGGAGTGATTTTGGAAGATTCAGTGACTTAGACGTTCATCACCAGTATGCTATAGTTTTCAAGTAAGTGTCAGTTTTCCTAAAGTTTTTTAATGCTTGTTTTGTGAATGTGCATAAAAAATTGCCAAAGAGCAGTTTCTTTTGTATCACTATATTATAATTTTGAAAGATTAGTTTTCATTGGCGTTTTGTGTATTTGTTACTTAGGCTGAGACAATGACTTTCTTAATTTTTTTGACAACATTTTGAAGTTTTTCCCTTACCCTATTGATAACTGCCTGCTAAATTATCAGTTGACGTTGTAAATGGAACTTTCCAGAACAAGTGAACCAAGCCATTTAAAAATGGCTACTGGAGGTAATACAAGTGAAGTTTTCCATTGGTGTTCAAATTTTAAACACTCTTTTTACAAGTTTTTGTTTAAATTTGTTATTTTAAGTACATTTTTGTTTTGTTAAAAAACATTGAAATTATAAACAAAAATATTTTTTAAGATAATTACTAGAGAAGATTAAATAAATTAAAATTTAATACACAAATAGAATTATGACATACACCGGACTAGGGTAATTGTGACATGGGTTTCTTACTTTTTTACATTTTGTTTTGTATTTACGTTAATAGAAAATCAATAAAAATTTTGTGTACAGTAGTACCTTGATACATGTCCTCTGAACAAATTGTAATTATTTGAGATCTTAACCTTCCAGTAGTCGCTTGGTATTTTGAAACATGAGTAGTCGCGGCGGTCTCAGAGACCGCAATTTTTGTACAATAAAACGAGTATACGATTTTTAAATTTGGTGATGGTTTAGTCAAGTGGTATCAATAATACGTCAACCATAAAATTTTGATTACAAAATAACACTGTTTCAGCTCTGGATTAAAAAAATATTTTTTTTTATTATTTTCTTTTATTGTGGCCAAAATGGCAAAATTAACATTTGTAAATATTTAATGAAATGAAACATGTTAATCTTAACTATAAATAAAACAAAACAAAAATTAATTATAGCGAAATAATCAAAATAAGGCATTTTGTTGGCACGATTGACAAATCGCCCCCATATGCTCCAAGCACATATGTTTGTTGCAATGGAAGCAGGAAAATCTTGTTTTTCTTCCTATCGCAGTATGCACATCTTCCCTTTTCTACGTTTTGTGCAAGAATTTCTACTACTTGAGCTGCATTTGGTGCACAAAATTCCTCCAATCTCACTTTTAGGGCTCTGGGAAGGGTAGTCATAACCGCTCGTACTCGTAGATGAGGTAGAATTAATTCATTGGCAAGTTGTCTTAAATAATTTCGTCTCAAAGTGGTGATTTTAGGGTTGTTGGCACTATAAGTAACCTGCGAATTGATCCCAGCAATATTCATGATCGCGTAAAAGATAACCATAGGCCATCTTCGAGTATTTCTAGCGCAGTTGTAACTTGCACTCAACTTGTCTACAACGTCAACACTCCCTTTGTTACTGTTGTAAGCTGTAATAATCACAGGTTTTTGTAAATCACCTGTTTCTTCGTCAATATCATCATGGTGATGCATTGTAGAAACTACTAACACATTTTTCTTCTTTCTTGGAATGTAAGACACCAGGGTACAATCACTTGTAAATCCGAACATGCTGGTGGGCGCCTGTCGAACAACTGGTTTTGAAAACTCTAATGGTACTTCGCGCTTATTTTTCCTGATAGTTCCTATTACTGTTAGTTTGTGGTCAATAAGCAATTTTTTGATAAGTGGCAAAGATGTGAACCAGTTGTCCATTGTTATGTTACGCCCAGAACCAAAAATACGCAGATATAATCTTGGAACCACATCATGCGGACTATTTGATACTTTATAGGGCCCTTCGGGCTGTAATCCTACGTACACTTCCATCTTGCTGGTGTAGAGCATTTTAGCGTCGCAAAGTGCAAATATTTTCAAACCGTACTTACTGGGTTTAGAGGGTATATACTGACGAAAGCTGCACTTCCCTCTAAACCCTACAAGCATCTCGTCAGTAGTTACGTATTCGGAATGGTGGTAGCCATTTTGGCAATTGGTGTCAAAGAGGTCAAAAATAACGCGTATAGCAGCTAACTTATGCGTGGATATTCGCTCTAAGCGACTGTCTTTTTCGTCAAATCTCAAACAGCGCAGTAGGAATCTAAAACGTTGTAACGACATTGTAAGTCGCAATCTGTTTTCCATTAATCTTCAGAATTTAAACGATTAGCGTGATAAATTCCCGCCATGTAATCCCAACAAAGCGCGTATTTCTACAATGTTAGTTGGGAGGGCATCTCTACTGCGGACAAAATTTTCGGCTACCATTTCGATATGTGCATTAGTGCATCTCACAATTATATTAACAATTTCGTCATTGATAAAATATTCCCATATTTCTAGGGGATTTTTTAAGGCTCTTGTTGCTAACGAAGCACCAGGTAACAGTTTGATAATATTCTCTTCTCTAATTTTCATTGCTCTCGGTGTTGGTGCGTGTTTCTTGCAGCGGGTTCCATCTTTCCCGAAGAATGATAAAGAATTGCTTTTCTTCTCATCTGTTTCGTCAACATCCAAAATGTCTTGTTCAGATTCGCTGTCTTCAAATTGTTGTTCTTCGTGGTCTGACTCATCTTCTTCCGCTTCATCGTCATACACAATATTATCATCTTCCTCCATCACTTCTTCCAACATCTTCCTGAGACGCTCTTGCTCCTTTTCGTAAAAAGCCATAGCTAAAATATGTAATAACAGTACTTTTCTGACAGAAGATGCTTCCAAGTAAATAAAAAATACCTTGTATTGAATATTTTGATAATAAAAAACAAAGCTACGTCGGTAGTCACCGCGGTCTCACAGACCGCAAAGCCTCATAATTCTTTGCAAACACACACTACACCACTCAAACGCTCACTACCACTTGGCATGCACGAATTATGGAGATACGTAAAGGGGTGGTTCGCCCCGCATCCCACTTTTTCAGCAAAACAAAAATAAATGCATGTGCGGTCTCGTGAGACCGCGCGCGACTACTGGAAGGTTAATTATGGCTTTTAAGATTCCTGTAACCTTTTTTTCTTCACTTGCAGGGTGTCCCAATTGAACTATTGAAATTGTAATTGACATATTTCGGTTTTAATCGTGACAAACACTGAAACTTGCATAAACAATCAGTTCAAAAGCAGAATCTAATTATGATCCATTTAATAAGACAAAATGTGACATTTTTCAGCAATTTTTATATTTTATCTTTATTGAAAAGGTACAAAATTCTTAATTTTAATATACTTTATACTGCTTTTGGCAGAACTCTATATATATATATATATATATATATATATATATCTTCAAAACTTACAGTATCGATATCTTAACTAGGTGGCCACACAAAAAAATCTTTTTTCTTTCTTACATATTTAATTTCTAGAGATTCTTCAGAATTATTAATTGTCAACACATGTCCAATGTATCTTTTGACAATTTTATTTTTAGTTTTGTAATCAAGTAACATCCAGCTGCCCTCTTTGATTTTCTTTTCTGTATCAAATTCCCTTGTAATAAATCTGCCTCTTCTTGTGCTGCAAGATCTTGATAGTGTCGATTATCTGAATCACTTTCCCCGGAACTTACATCTTGCAGATCCTCTTCACTATCACTGTCCGACTCAGGGTTGCATTTTTTTTCTTTTTTGAAGCTTTTTTCTTTACCTTCTCTGCTTGTGAACTTTTAAATTCTCTTGTGAGAACATCAGCAAAACTTGAAGTTCCACCACGTTTACGCTTGGTTGCTCGATTGTTTGGTCTTCCAATTTTTTCTAATATTAAATATTGAAAAGATTTTCTCTGTGTTCAAATAGAAGTTTGCTTTTCTGTAGAAGTTTCATTTTGTGTGGAACAAGAAGAAATAATTTGCAAAGAAGTAGGGGGCATATTTTGTGTACATGTAGTAGAGTCGTTTAGTGTAGAGATAGAAGCACATATTTCATTTTGAATTAATGGAGATGATTCTTTATCGTTGGTTTGGTTTTCTTTATCAGCTTTATTTTTATGATACTAATCCAATTCATGTGGTTTAAAAATGGAATCTTTAATGACGTTTCTGTCAATAGGGTTTTGTGGTTTGGTTTCATTGAATAATCCTGTCAATTGAAAAGATCATTTAAGTAATACCGGTGGAAAATTTTCCCCCACTTTACCCACTAAAATAGATAAAACTGCTTTACTGAGAATTCTTCCTTAGTTTTCTCTTTGCCAAATTGTTAGCTTTTCATCCCACTGCTTTTTGAACACACCAAAGGCTAATGAATCTAACGGCTGCAGAATATGTGTTGGTATGAGGTGGCAGTTTCATGAGACTTATATTTTCTTGAATAGCAATTTCAATTAATTCGATGAACAAATGAGATGAATGGCCATTGAAAGCCAGAAGCAGCTGGCGTTCTTTTGGGCAGTTCTTAAGAAAGTTATTTTTGAACCATGAACAAAATGCTTTCTCTGTCATCCATCCACTCTTGAGGTGGCAGCATATCCAGTATTCGGATAAGGCACCATCAGGCATCCAAATATCCCACAGATGTTTTGCCTGATATAGTACAAATGGAGGTAATTTTTCGCCATTTGCGGAAATACAAAATAGAATTGATGTATTAGTCCTTCCAGTGCCCGCAGTATGACGGAAAACGAATTTGTTTTTTTCAGAAACAACCTTTGTCTTTGAAGGATCATGGCATAAAGAAGTTTCGTCTAAGTTAAAGATTTGGCTTAGCTTATCCAGTAGTCCAAGTTCCTTCACTGTTTGTTCAAACAAATCAAAAACCCCCCCTGGTTTGTTCGGCTCTTACAGTTTGACGTTTCGTCGGTTTTTTTTTTTACATGATAACTTGTTTCTTATATAGAATCCTATGAACCAATCTTTGCCAGGTATCCCATTTTTGAAACGGTTTTTTACATTATTCTCTTTAACATATGTTCTGACTAATGTAAGGATTTCATGTCTAGTGAAACCAAAGCCCCATTTATTTATCATTTTCATGTTACTTGCCAATTTTTCCACATTATCTTTGCCCAGGCCAGGAGGACGGTTCTTCCAACCCTTCATACGTGAAATTAGACTTGATCTGGGTATACCATAAGTAGTGGATGCTTTTTTTTTGTGGAGGACACACCCTTCTGTATCACTTCAACTGCATCTTGTTCTGTGTAGTTTCGAATTTGCGTACACTTGGCTTTAGGCATAATAAATCTGAAAACAGTTTTCACTAGCTAGGTAATTATCAGAGATCGGACAATTACGTTTAAAAAGTAATTCATTACAATTACTCATTACTGCTGGGAAATAGTAATTCATTACAATTACTCATTACTTTCCAGAAAAGTAATGCATTACAATTACTAATTACTTTTCACATTACTTTTTTACTTTATCTTACATAGTATGAGAAAAAAAAATAATTCGCAAAAAAAGAAGTTCGCTTATTATTTGATTTACACGTTTCCAAGTCACATGTTTACAACAAGATGCAGACTAAGTTGATTTTGATTCGATTATAGCTATTTTGTACAGAAAAAAAACACAAATCTGCTCTTTCAACATTTTATTAATTCATATGGTGTGAATTCATGTTTAATAACAGTTGCGTTTCAAAACTTTTGTCTGATAATGCATATCTTTTTAAACTGAAAACGCCAGCGGCCACACTAAACATTCTTTCAACGGCAGCGCTCGACGGCAACGTGGTGTTATACTTTAAAAATAATTCTTTCACAATAGGATATTTGTGCAACATTTCTAATGTGATACCCTTGTCTGCGAAAAATGCCTCTTAACAGGAATTTATTTTGCTGAAGCGAATTATCATTGCCTTCCGTGGGAAAATTGAAAAAATGTTGCTTGACATCTTCATTTTCTTTTAAATTGGGAGATATCGTTTTAGCAGATTCATTTAAATCTGCTGCAATACTACCGAATTCATCCAGAATCCAATGAAAAACTGCTTCCCGCTTTGATTTCTCGACCCAAGACATTTTAAATTTTGGGTGGACACAAGCCGCTATCACGAGGGCCTTTTTCCATATAATTGGTTGGAATCTTAAAACAAAATAAAACCGTTAAACTTGATCATTAATTGTAAGGCATAATGAATATTATGTAATTCAAGGCAAAATAAAATTACCTCATTGTAATTCCATCGATGATTGTGCTTATTAACGATAAGCAGAACAGAACTTTTTTTTTTTGACTTTCATATCCTTCAAATTGGAAATTGTTTGTTGTATGGTCGGCAACAAATATCCCATGGACAGAAGTTTCATCACCTGTGAAATTAGAAATACATATATTTATACGATAAGCATATTACATAGTTACTGATGGACAGTCATTAAGAATTCAGTACTTACATCCACATATTCGTTCGAGAACAATATTTCGTTTCTGAAGCGAATTATCATTGCCTTCCGTGGGAAAATTGAAAAAATGTTGCTTGACATCTTCATTTTCTTTTAAATTGGGAGATATCGTTTTAGCAGATTCATTTAAATCTGCTGCAATACTACCGAATTCATCCAGAATCCAATGAAAAACTGCTTCCCGCTTTGATTTCTCGACCCAAGACATTTTAAATTTTGGGTGGACACAAGCCGCTATCACGAGGGCCTTTTTCCATATAATTGGTTGGAATCTTAAAACAAAATAAAACCGTTAAACTTGATCATTAATTGTAAGGCATAATGAATATTATGTAATTCAAGGCAAAATAAAATTACCTCATTGTAATTCCATCGATGATTGTGCTTATTAACGATAAGCAGAACAGAACTTTTTTTTTTTGACTTTCATATCCTTCAAATTGGAAATTGTTTGTTGTATGGTCGGCAACAAATATCCCATGGACAGAAGTTTCATCACCTGTGAAATTAGAAATACATATATTTATACGATAAGCATATTACATAGTTACTGATGGACAGTCATTAAGAATTCAGTACTTACATCCACATATTCGTTCGAGAACAATATTTCGTTTCTGAAGCGAATTATCATTGCCTTCCGTGGGAAAATTGAAAAAATGTTGCTTGACATCTTCATTTTCTTTTAAATTGGGAGATATCGTTTTAGCAGATTCATTTAAATCTGCTGCAATACTACCGAATTCATCCAGAATCCAATGAAAAACTGCTTCCCGCTTTGATTTCTCGACCCAAGACATTTTAAATTTTGGGTGGACACAAGCCGCTATCACGAGGGCCTTTTTCCATATAATTGGTTGGAATCTTAAAACAAAATAAAACCGTTAAACTTGATCATTAATTGTAAGGCATAATGAATATTATGTAATTCAAGGCAAAATAAAATTACCTCATTGTAATTCCATCGATGATTGTGCTTATTAACGATAAGCAGAACAGAACTTTTTTTTTTTGACTTTCATATCCTTCAAATTGGAAATTGTTTGTTGTATGGTCGGCAACAAATATCCCATGGACAGAAGTTTCATCACCTGTGAAATTAGAAATACATATATTTATACGATAAGCATATTACATAGTTACTGATGGACAGTCATTAAGAATTCAGTACTTACATCCACATATTCGTTCGAGAACAATATTTCGTTTCTATGAAATCTTGATAATCCTAATGAATTGCAAACAGTGTTTTTTTTTCTAATCCATTTCCGTTGGGGTTATTTATCAAAACGTAGATTTGGTTACAAGCGTCGTACATAGCATTCCACCTGGTAATATTTGGGGTTTGTAGATATATCCCAAAGTGCTCTTTAATTTTATCAGCAGCAACCGTAGATTTGTTTTGTTTTTTCCATAAGTCACGGCATTTGGAAAATGTTTGATTGTAGACCTTGTTATAACCTAGGACTTGCTGTGCTTTTGCTGCATCAGTGGTGGCTACCAAATTTAGGGTATGTGACGCACATCGATAATGAGGGGGGAGTACTGGATCACATTCGTCCATCAAATTTGAATCCAGTACTTCCGCAATTGGTACGAATGCTATCAGTTCATTATCGTCTCCATCATCGTCCTTGACTTTCGAAAACATACTAAATTATAAAGAATGTTAATTTAAACTAGATATAAAATCCTTCTATTGACAATATTCGCTTACTCGAATGCTTTAACGAAATTTGACCCATTATCCCTAGTTGTACCGGAAAGCTTATTTTGGATTTTTGCTTTCCCAAAAATGTCATCCATTTCACCAGCCAATACATTGTAAGTATGTTTCCCTTTTAAACGACGACACGCCAAAGCAGCTTGTTGCCTTTCTAGAGTTTCGGGATTTATCCAATGCGCCGTTACCCCTAGGAATAACTTGTTAGTGAAGAACATACAGCTAAAAAAATAAACATACCTCTTTGCACTTGACCAACAATCTGCAGTTGTAGCAACATACGACACTTTTTCCATTTTTACGAAAATATTAGCGTCAGTGTTTTGCAACTCCTGCTCCAATCTAGGTTTTAACGACTTTGAGGATATTATTTTGCAATCGGGCTGAAGGCTTTTTATTAATTTCTCAAATGATGCTCCAGCTTTATTGCTCGAATCACAAATTGAAAATGGTTGCAGACTATCAACCACGAAATTTATAATTAATTTGTCCACCGACGCTTGGGATGGTTTTGAACCGAGCCAAACATTTTTTGAAAAACTATCTAGTTTCATTTGCTTGGCTCTTGTGGCACTGTTGATTTCGTTTTCAGGACACAGCTTCCGTTTTTTCATCAATTCAATTTTTTCATCTAATCGTTTCAAATGTGCTGGATGAGCATTCTATAAATATATTTGTAAAATAGAACAAAATCAAATACGGAGGTATAGGTACTGTAATATTAAACAATATAGTATGGCAATTAAAATGTGATACGAAGACATTTAAAATATTGTATCTTGTATCACATTTATATCGCAGAGCTGGACACTATTCAGTAGACTGTTAGCTGTACATACATACCACAACATGTTTCCGTAGATTTGAAGAAGCAACAACACTTGATGACAAGATCTTAATTTTAGGCAAACATAGGTAATTTACGTTTTGCCTTCAAATTATTCGATGTACGTTCCACACAATCAAAAATATCCATATAAGATTGCCATGGTAGTTGCAAATCTTTTGCACCAACACTATCACTACCAATTTCTCCATTTTTTCCATTTTTCACAAACAAATTCTCTTATGCGATGATGTCGATACAAAATCGGAATAGAGAATAAATTACCAGCTAGCCGTTAAATTAGAGAAGACACGCCAGAATACTTATTTTTTCAATTCATCCAATGGAAGTACTCTTTGAAAAGGTAGTTAGTTCCTCCCCCCGTGTTCTAAGAAAATTCTTGTTGTGCTTTCTAATGTTGGGTTTTGCCCTACAATTGAATTGTTCACGTAACGCCAAAAGCAGTGACAATAACTCGTTTTTACCTGGCGTTGGCCCGGATTATAGATACTTCGTCAGGCGGAATTTTAACAAATACAGAAAGTTTTTTCGTTTCAAGACACATTTGAAAAGTAATTGTCAAAAGTAATTGAAAATACATTACAAATTACTATCAAATTGTAATGAATTACAATTACTAATTACTATTTAAGAAAAGTAATGCATTACAATTACTCATTACCGAAAAAAGTAATTGAATTACAGTAATGCATTACAAGTAATGCATTACTTCCATCCACTGGTTACGAGGCAAGGTTTTAGGATAGCACTTGAACAACCGTTTTGAGGAAAATAACTCTACTGTTGAATAAAGATGATATGAACAGTTTCCAGTATGGGAAAGTCCAGGGAGGCAGTCGCGTCCACTTATTATTATTACATATAATGATTGTTTAAATTTGATTTTTTGTTGTTTGTCGATCCCACAATAATCCTCACACCTTAAACCATAAAAATCAAGAATTAGGCTACAATTACGACATACATTTGTTATATAAAGTGCTTTCTGAGCCAACCATGTCTTTAGACACAGAGCAAGTAGGCACTTGCCTAGAGGGTTAAGTTTACGAAGAGTCCAGGAATTATAATGAATTGTAACTACATTTCCAATATCTCAGATATTTCCTACTTCATTTTCAAAAACATAATCCGTTGTCACTTCGTGCCAGTTTGCTTTGCGGTTGATATTGACGCAGTTTTATACGTGAAAAGCATTTGTGTATTAAAATAAAAAGAAATAAATTTGCAAACGATTATATTCAAGGATAATGATGAAACTGTATATAATGACAAAGATAATTTTAAAATTAATAACTTTTATAACATTATAGACAATGGTATAAATTCTTATGTATTAATATCACTATGAAACCTAGTAATAATTTCCCTATATTAAAAAGGGTGATTGTAAACATGCGCGAAAAACTATAGCGTAACACGTATAGCTGAGGTTACTTAACACCTAAATCGCCTAATATTTGTTTTTTAAATTTTGCTCCGATGCAATTGTGTGGGCCTTCAAAATTTTTTACATCAATAATTAATTAAAATGGAAATAATATTTTTGTTTCCTTTCCAGTTGATATAAACTTTGTTGTTTTGGAAAGCTAACAGTTTAAGCTTAGTTTACAGTCATGAAAAATGTACAATTGAAAGTAAAAACGGAATGATATCTGACTCAGAAGTGATAAATTAGCTATAAAAATGTGTAAATTAAGGTATATTTTGAAAACGAGATCGTTAACCTATGTTTCTTTGCAACTTCTGAACTAGTATGTTGTTTTACAAAAAAGTCTATAGTTGTTTTTAGAAAATTCAATATTTGAAGAATTATCTAAGCATCTTTCGAATAGAGGCAACATACAGCAAATTTCCAAATTTTTAAATTAAAGTGTTCATTTCTGGGTCAGATTTCATCCACTTTTCACACCCAATTGTACATTTTTCTTAACTGACAATTAAGTTTGGACAGCCGAAAACGCCATTTTTTTACTACATCCTCATGTGCGATCTGACCTTATCAATAATATTATTCCATTACTTTCTATCGGCTATCAGTCTTCTCTAATTATTCACCTTGAGGTTGCACAAGTCACTAACTATGTCCTACTCCCTTCTTATTAGGGGTTTACCGATTCTTCTCGTTCCTTCGGTTTTCCACTTTGTGATAATTCTCGCCGGTCTATTATTTTCCATTCAAAAAACGTGCTCGAACCATCCTTGTCTTTTTGCTAGTGTACAATTACCTGTGATATTTATTTATCCAATTTACTTTCGGCTTAGACCGCGCCGTCATTTGGCAACTACACCCAGCATTATCAAGCAAGCACCGACCTGGTGGGGGCGGACAAGGATTCGATCTTAATATATTTTGTTTGCCAGGACAATAATACTTAATCGGCTTATGCCTGTTAGCTGTTTGTGAACCCATACAAACTAACGTTTCGCAAGACATTGCAGCTTGCAAGCAAACAAAATACATCGAGATCAAATCCTTGTCTGCCCCAAGGTTTCAATAATCTAAGCACACGGCCCTGTTTAGGCAGGCAGAGCCTACGAACAAATATTGCTCAAACTTCTAGAGCAATTGCTTGTAAAGGCAGACAAGCTACAGGTCGGGCCTTACCTGATAATGCTGGGTGTAGCACCCAAATGACGGCGCGGTCTAAGCCGTATATATATTATAATACTGACAGTTCGAGAAACCGCGAAAGCCTCAAAGAATATACTGTTTATTTAGTTTATTTAATTCAAAATTAATTTTAGGACGCCACTGTCTGTTTTCCTCTCTTGTTGAGCCGCATATCCTTTGAAGTATCTCTTGTTGCGAACACCATCAGACGATTACAATCGCATTCACTTATCATCCTCGTTTCACCACCCTACGTATAACACGACCGGCCGTACTAGCGATCGATAGATCGTCAATTTGTCGTTCTTGTTTAAAACACTTGATGCTAATAATTTTTTACTGGCCCATATTGCCCGCTGTCCTGCTTGGAATCTTTCGGTAATTTTCAAGCTGATAGATATTGTGTCCTCTATTGAGATTTACAATTAGATTTTCAATACATAGTGTTTAAAAATAATAAATGCCATCCCCTTTAATGGTACTAAAGGAAGAAGGGTGTTCCCGGAAGGATGCTAATACAGAATTTAGCGGTTCAAAGATTAATTATTTTTCATCGCAATTTCAACAAGCCACGCAAACCCAAATGAGGCAAACTTGCGCCAGACAATATAATTAAATATAATTAAAAATAATTAAAGCACACATATTCAAAGAAATTCCAATAAAGGTGATGTTTACACAGTTTATTCAACCCATTGAACTTGCAAAACCTTGGTAGTTTTTCCATATATTCGATTTTCAAATGTATTTATATTGGTATTAAATTTCTTTTACTCTGTTTGGAGCTATTCTAAGCTTTCGTGGACGTGTGTATTTGAGAGAATTGAAATTGTGTGTAAATCACTGAAGTAATTAAAACACTTAATATAGTTGGTAACAAGATTAAATTACAAAGGAAAAATAACACACAAAACATTAATTCATCTGTCTAATGCTGATGCACACGATTATAATACATACATGATGTCCCATAAGTTGAGATAAAATGCCTCGTAGCGTTGTCCAGCAATGCATTCATTGACAGCCTTTTTTTGTCGCCCTGTTGGGCATCGGTCTCTCTCTGCCACTTGATTCTCCTCAGCGCTCAGGTGGAAACACGGGGGACCTACAGTTTAAAATCGAATCCGGATGAAATTCCAGAGAAGGTTTTTAGCATTAAGATCCCACGCTTGCAAATCAGATTGGGAAATTGTGTGGTGGGTTGCAGACATTTTCACAAATCTGCTTAGGTTTCGAACCCAAGCCAGAATCTATGTTTTATACAGAGAGCCAGCGCTCTACCAACTGAGCTACCAACACACATCAGTGCATACTAAATACAAAATAGCTAAAATATTTTTTTGCAGGCTAGTTTCTAGTCACAAGTTTGAAGTTTGAAATTCAAATGCTGCGTATCTTTAACAACAAAGCCAAACTAATAGATTGAATCGATGAAAGCAGTTCTTCATCAATAAACTTAAAATATTACTTCTGCACAAGCTCAAATTGCAGATTTTTGATCCTAAGATTTTGTTGAAAAGACAATATTTAGATATGGAAAAACAATCTAAGCAAGGCTCATAGTAATTTCTATTTAATTTGACCATGCTGTTCCGAATTTTACAGTTGTCAAATACGTAGTTTTTTGTAAATTCCGTTTCACTTGCATTAATGGAATACACATTTGCTGAGTACACTGATATAATTTGAATTTTTGGAGCGGTTGGCGGTAATTTTAGTGCAGCGGCAAGGCTACATGCTGAACGCTATCCAAATAGAAGGCATCCAAACCACACAGTTATTAAAGGAACTGACCAACAGCTACGAGAGGGAGGAAATGTTGGTCTTAAAAGTGATGGTGGTGGTTGTCCATTTATGGTAAGACAGCTCGATATTGAAGGGAATGTGTTAGATTTGATTGAATGCGAGCCTACTAGAAGCGTACGTAGTATTTCTCGGATTGTAGACATACCAATACACAGAATATTACACGACAACGCCCTATATGTCCTTTTCGAAAAACGAAAGTGCAACCTTTATAGGAGTATAATGCACGAGTTAGGTACTGTGACTGGCTATTAAATAAACATTAGAAAAATCCGAATTTTATTAGCAATATTTCTCAGATGAGGCGACATTTACGCAGGATAGGGTATACAATACTCATAATATGGTGTTACTATTTGGACAGGTATAGCAAAGAATTATTTAATTGATCATTTTATTCTGGTAAATCGTCTAAATGCTGAAAATTTCCTACAGTTTCTAAATGAATTTTTTCGAATACTATTGGAAAATGTTCCTGTGCTAACTAGACAGAATATGTGGTACCAACAAGATGGTGCTCCAGCCCATTATGGACTCCTAGTTGGAGATTGGCTTAAAAATAAATTTCCTGATTGGTGGATTAGTTGTGGGGATGCACCTAACCCAACGTCATCAGATTTTTATTTATAGGGTATATCTCACACCAGTGACCAATGTGGAAGATTTAACAAATCTTACAGTTCCATTAATTTAAAGAAAATTTTAAATTCTGTTTTGTATCTGTCCGTTATTTTTATTCAATTTGTTCATAACTAATTTGTGTTTAGGTACTCAAAAGCCTTAATAAAAACTTTATTCAGCTACGGATTAGTCCTACTGGGGATACAGCATTTAAAAAAAAGCGCCTGTAACTCCACCTCATGGTGGAGTGGAATTGAGTCGTTTAGTATTTGAATCGTGTTATCAAAAGCGTCGACGGTCCTAGATTATAATAATTATGTAATACATCATTTTTAATAATTTTTCAAGTAACTGCAAAAATACTTTCCGTAGAGCATACAACATACATATTACACTGTTGCCAAGTTTCCACTTCTTTTCGTGCTTCCTGTGAAGAAACTGGCCTCTGAAAAATAAATATTTTAGCTGTTTTATATTTAGTATGCATTGCTGAACAGCCCTACGAGCCGTTTTATCCAGAGTTATAGGACACCTTGTATACAATACTCAAAATGAGCGATACTAACTACATACATATGGTATAATAAGCGACACCAACTAGAAACTACATCTTGATGCTGTATGGCTTGGTAGGTAAATCCATACTCGTATGTAAAGCAAAAGGAACACAAATATCCACAACAAAACCTACCTTTTACTATCGCTACTGTAGCGTTACGGACCCTTGTGTTGTGTTTTAGCTTTTCATTCGTCGTGATTCTTTGTGATCGTCTTAGGTTCGGATCTAGAGTAGTTGAGCTAAATACGTGAAATAAAACACCAGAGAGGTTTAATACTTTTATTATCATCAATATTAAACTGCAGGCAGTGCAATTTAGCTACCTCCGATATTTACCTGTTCAGGCTAGGAAACTGCAGGAAACCTTAGCCGAGGTAGAGCGCCGTGATCTCAAGTACGCAGATATTTAGATGGGACGTATGGAACCCAATTTCCTTTAACCAACAACGAAAAAGCGCGGAATAGTTACAGGGTGGTGAATGTATACCTGCAGCTGCTGCCGAGTTTCCTCCAGCGCAATATACAGGGTGGTGATGTATACCTGCAGCTGCTGCCGAGTTTCCTCCAGCGCAATATACAGGGTGGTGAATGTGTACCTGTTCTGGTAGTGCTTCTTGAACGGTTGAATCAAGAATGATCTTTTCATGACAACTTACTTCTGCTTTTATAGGCCAAAAACGGGTGTTGCATCGTGAGAACCCGCTGCACGTGTACCAATTTGAAAAACAATTTCACGTTCCATTTATTTTGAGCCCAATAATATTTAATTAAAGTTAATTAAATTATAGGAGTACTATTAAGAAACAGTCGAAATAACTACCTTTACCTAATCCTCAGATCCGAATAAATTTTGTATTTAATTATAAATTTGTATTGTATTCGACAAGAAACCAATTTTTGTTTCTTGAACTAATGACTTTTAACGGAAATGTCCGTGACGAAAATACATAAACTTTTCCCAAACCGCCCCATTTATTGACGGCTGTCCCAATTTATGCTTACTTGAGATCAGACTAATTTGGAATTAGATACCTAGAATGTAAAAAGCTGTAAAGAAAACGGATCTTTTAAATCTGGAAATATAATTTATAACTACTGTTAATTCGACATGTTAGAAGTTCATTCATGGTAAAGCGGCTTATTTTAGGTGATTGCCCATCATAACTTAGGCCCAATCGTAAAGGACAAAACAATAAACACATGTTGGAAGCGGCCGCTTCAAAGATAAATGAGGCGTGCTACTTTCGAACGCTCCTAAAATCAATTAGCATGAAAATATATATGCGAGTATAGATTAAAAAATTAAAATTATGAGCATAAAGTCCCAAAGTGCATCTTCCTGTAATAATATAAACATAATGGCAAATGCGGCCGCCACACTACAGTTTTGCTCGAATGCTACGAGAATAGTTTTCTTGTCAATCACTCGCCAAATTTGTATATGCCCTAGACCTAGGATCTAACATATGTATATACATAAGTATTTTACGCTTTCAGCTGGAAGCTTGGTCTGTGTTTGTAATAGGTCCTCTGAAAATGCATGGTTGGTAAAAATGGGTATCTAAAACATGTTTGAGAATTTCAAAATCCTATATCTTTGAAGTTCACATCCTAGCTATCACAATAAATGTGTGTGTGCGTAATATAAATTACCTATCAATTGAAGACATGAACACATCATGGAATATCCCTGCACTCTCCTTCCTGGAAGTTTTTATTAAGAACTGGTTAATGATCTTTTTCTCACGATTTCAAAACCTTTATTTAAGATGTGAAAACGATCGAAAATGTAATCTCAGTTACAGTTTTGAGGTAATCTTTTTGAATATCATTGGTGTCTGTACTTTATACCAGGCGGCGTATATGGAGTATTCTCCGTAGGCAGAACGTGAAATATGGACTAATTTGCTAGAAATTCTCGTCGACAATGACTAAATACAGGGTAGGCATGTGATTTCAATGAAACTGTCGCGGTAAAAATTGTGGGCAGTAACCGTAAGTGCATATATAAACAGCATTTTGTCTTGAACAAACTATACAACCACGCGGGGTATGCCGGAGCAGCCCGGTCCGCGTCTGGCTCTCTTATTACAATGGGTCGTTTCGTGCATTTTTAAAAGGGAATAAAAGCTAGCGGAAAATATACATACGTTCGTATTGCGAACAAGCGCGCTTTAACAGTAAACACGAAAATAACATTATCCGGCGAAACAAACCGAAGCCAACCAATTAACACCCATCACATCGCGTCAAATATAAATTAAATTACAATTTCCCTCGCTGAACCCGTGTCACTTCACATCGCCGACATCGAAAACGGCGAAGTTGTTAAGGTCATGACAGCAATCTAGTGATCCATGAACAGGAATTTAAATATGTCAAAACAAGCAAATATCAGGGAGACATTTCAGGAGTGCCAACCCCATCGTCTATCGGGACCTTCTTTAATGGGAACGAGAATGGCGTGCAGGGGCGGACTAGGATCTGCTCTTGTGTAACAATGGCATCTTCCAACTAAATATTAGCTCTAGTGTTTTTTAGGTTCAGACGAATGATTTTGATAATTTTTCTTCGAAGTTTATATAATTTTCTCTTAGTACTTTGTAAAAGATCATCATCATTATTTCAACTTAGATTATATGCAAAATATTTTAGTAAAAATTTGTGTTACTTTATCATACGGACGTGAAAACATTTTAAAAACTAGAACGGTACTCTGCTCACAAGAAAGTAGAATTAGAATTTAACCCAGGTAGTTAACATTAAAACAGGGAATATGATTATTATTTGTATGTTATATTGTGTTGTACAGTGCATCCTGAAAATGTGTGGTAAATCGCATCGTTTCCTGAAATTGGGAAAAGGATTACATCGTTCTTATTGGTTCTATTGGTTATCAAGGTTGTTAGCTTAAATATTATAATATGGCAAACTGGGATTAATATTATAGGGTTTGCAGTAATGTTTTAGCTCGCTAAAAGGCTATTTGAAGAATTGTGGATCAATAATAATTATTGATCCACAATTCTTAGTAGTAATTATTAATAAATTAAAATCAGGCAATTGCGTTTTTGAAATACGATTGTGGTTATTTTACTAGGAGTCAGCCATTTTGGTCAGCCAGTATAACACTAAAAATATTTTAAATCTATGAAACCGAAATGCTCCTATATATTAATAATAAAAAAATGTATGAACTATTGTATTAATATTATAAATATTAATTTATAAAGTTATTGTTATTATTATAAACTTACGACCTGCCACGAGCTGTGGCGACTATTAAGGTTTCAAATAATCAGTTTTTTTCACAAATTTAAAAAAGGAGTCTATGTTACACTGTTGCCTATATCTACTAAGAATACTTTCTTGGGTCTGAACAAAAATTTATTATTTTAGATTCACTAATTTGACCATTCAATTTCCCTTTAAGATGTGCCAACAAAAAAATGGAATTCTAGATCACTTTCCAATTTGCTAACTTTGCAAATATACTGACTTCTCCTAATTCTAATTTGAGGTGTTAATGAAAATAGATGTTCTAGATTTTCGGAATCAAAAAAAAGTTTTGTGAATAAATGATATATCCGTTTCATCAATATACACGTCCCACGACGTTAGGTCACTACTTCGTGTACGTAATCTTCAAACCAAACATAGTTAAAAATGCTAATAAAGTTATCCCCTAAAGTAAACCGTTTTCAAAATACAAAGTGTTAAATTATTATTTGTTAAATAATTAAAATTTCAGAAAAGCCAATATTAATTTTAATTTTAGTTTAAATTCCCTGTAACCGTTGCTCTTTAGACACCTTCTGGCTTTTCTTAAGAGAGATCTGGTTGTCCTACGTAACATATCATTTTTATTCCGAATTAGTTCTGCTGTTTCAAAAATGCGTCTCCTAAGATTTTCAACAGTCTCTAATGGTGTTTGGTGTACCATATCGTTCATATTGTAGTAACCCATAGTTTTTATAAGCTTTTTATAGATAGGTAATTTGTGTTAATTTAATAAAAAAAATAATAATTTTGTGTTCACCCTGTACACAGGGAAATCACTTTTATTTAAGCTGACAGGTTAATTCACAGGCTTGAAAACGGATGTAACTTAATACTAGAATTTCAGCAAATATAATGGAAATTAACTAAGGGAAAAAAGTGCAAGAACACAGTTCCCACAGAATTGTTAGTTTGTAAGCAAATTCAGAAAACCAGTAACATATTACTCCAGACCTGACCAAAGGCAGAAAATTATGTCGAAACTTGATCCGGAAATAGTTTTCTTGCAGAGTAAATTGCAAGAAGTCAGTCAGTTCGTGTCTCACCGAGTTGGGGTTAATTACCCAACCGCGAATTCAAAATTGATCATGTGTTGATTTCAAAAATCTTAACTTGAACAGTCCTTTCAATTATGGGACTTAGAAGTAAAATTCATAATATCTAAAGTAATACAACTTATTCCGTTTCGAACTCGTCAAGTAATCAAAAGTGAATTTCAAATAAAAGGATATTAATCAACATTAGACCGTCCAGATAAGGTTTGCAAATTTATGTTATAATAACTAACTTGTATATAATAAATATACCTCCTGAGAAAAAAGAGAACCAGGTTAAACGAGGTCAATGGTCGACATAATCTCTCCCGGTTTTTATTATTCTTAGATTAGGCAAGGACCAGCCCGTATGATGGATTTCCACTTTGTGTTGTAACATCCCCATTATTTTTATTATTCAATATATGCATTTTAAGGTTTTTTTGTCATTATTATGATTTGTATGCCTTGATCCCAAAAACAGTTAACCTCCCCTATAGAAAAACTTAGGGAAGTGTTACAATGGGAGGGTCGTCCACAGAAAACATAGAATGGTGAAGTGGCAAATTCTATTTTTTTTATTAAGGCGTTATATCGCAACTAATCTAAAAGACTAACCAGCAATTTTTATCTAACTTAAATTATCTAAATGGTTTTGCTAAAAATTCGCCCACTGGTGTCCTCTCAGTTTTGTCTTGCAACACTTTTTGTCTGTGTTACTCGCTTTTGGTCTGCTGTTTTCATTGACAATTTCACGTCTTTTTACACTAGCTCAAATGATTGGGTCCTCTTGAGCTTTCTTACTAGATCAGTATTGTCGAGGAGTTGGAGTACCTCGACGTTTACGTGGTGATGAAGCTTGGTCTCATGCTTCTGGGCAACGTCTTTCATATCCCCCGTCACGGTTTATCCCTAGATCCCTGTGGGCATCACTGTTTCAAGCGTACCAGGGCGCACATACGATATTCCGCATCAGTTTTTTCTTGAAATTTAGAATTTGTTTGATGTTAGTTTTGTTGGTGCAGCCCCACAGTTGACAAACCGTATTTACATATTGGTTTTAAAACTTGATTGTACAGAAATATTGAATGTTGTGAGTTTTCTCTCAGCAGCGAATACATTTTCATTCGTTCCAAGATACTTAGCTGTACTAGCAAGTAGTATAATGCTGTTGCTGAGTGTCACGGGAACGTAAATATCCTTCTCGTTCATGAATTTGATTAGCACTGACTGGTTTTCCTTTAGTTTTATTCTCCATCGTTTTGTCCATCTGAAGTGGTAAGTGACTTTACGGGAGGGAGGTCACCTGGGCTGAGGCAAAGGCGATAGATAGAATGAGGGACGAGTGGAGAAAGCCTTGCAGAGAGTGATACCTGGCAGTCCTCTACATTGAAAGATAGAAAAGGACAGAATTATGTATTTAGGTATGTTACACTTTAACGAGGTCTCTGCGTAAACTGCCAAGCATATTAAACACACATCTCTGATTCATAATATTTCTAATAAAAATTTAGATATTGCGATACCTTGTCATATGTATTATGGGTTGCCTTTTTTTGAAATGGTAGATGCGCAATCTCCAGTCAATCACGATGTACCTATAATGAACGCCCAAAGTTAATATATCTATGAATGAAAGATTTGCCATAGAGTAATATCAGAAATAGGTCGAAGGAACACTTAATCAATATACAAATAGATGGTTAATGATACAATAACTACAGTACAATTCATATGTCGAATATTCGTATATAATCAATATAACTAAACTAGTTTCAAATATGATATTTTGAATGAAGGTGTGTTTTATACTAAATGAAATACTATAAGTGACAAAGTCGCAATCTGTTTAAATATTATGCAGCTGACAATGTTGTGCTATAAAAGCAGTCTATAAATCTCAAAATGCAATTTATATTCATACGGTTGCAACAGGAGATCAAGATTTTCATAATACGAGCTGTCTCTAGAAACCTCATTTTAATATAAGTGGCTCGAAAATATTATTATGCAATAAAAAATGCTCACGCGGTTTTGCATTTATAGTTAGTTCATTATATTTGAGAATGATAAATTACACTGCTAAAAAAGACTGATATGAAACTGAAAAATGGAATCCAAACCACGATAATATAATTTTCAGAATAAAATATTCATAAGAAAATCGGTTCAATTATATAGATTATAGCAATTTGTATAAATTAATAAAAAATAAATACACGTAAGTATTTCTCATGAAATTTTCTTATACTTTAGTTATTTTATGCAGTGCATAATAAATTTCGAAGGGGCATATCAAGTAAAGTCTTTGTGGAATATATGGGAAGTTTTTCAAAGACAATTTATTTTATTATTAAATACTGAAGAAATAGCGTTAATGTGATACTTTTTACTATAGTTAGTACAAATATGCCCTTCGGAAGCATAACAGTTATGGAAAAACATTAACAAATATAGTACACACAAACGACTGTGCACTGCCGTAT
>JABXWE010102262.1:0-32236 GCA_014611495.1 Limonius californicus
TATTAATCAACATTAGACCGTCCAGATAAGGTTTGCAAATTTATGTTATAATAACTAACTTGTATATAATAAATATACCTCCTGAGAAAAAAGAGAACCAGGTTAAACGAGGTCAATGGTCGACATAATCTCTCCCGGTTTTTATTATTCTTAGATTAGGCAAGGACCAGCCCGTATGATGGATTTCCACTTTGTGTTGTAACATCCCCATTATTTTTATTATTCAATATATGCATTTTAAGGTTTTTTTGTCATTATTATGATTTGTATGCCTTGATCCCAAAAACAGTTAACCTCCCCTATAGAAAAACTTAGGGAAGTGTTACAATGGGAGGGTCGTCCACAGAAAACATAGAATGGTGAAGTGGCAAATTCTATTTTTTTTATTAAGGCGTTATATCGCAACTAATCTAAAAGACTAACCAGCAATTTTTATCTAACTTAAATTATCTAAATGGTTTTGCTAAAAATTCGCCCACTGGTGTCCTCTCAGTTTTGTCTTGCAACACTTTTTGTCTGTGTTACTCGCTTTTGGTCTGCTGTTTTCATTGACAATTTCACGTCTTTTTACACTAGCTCAAATGATTGGGTCCTCTTGAGCTTTCTTACTAGATCAGTATTGTCGAGGAGTTGGAGTACCTCGACGTTTACGTGGTGATGAAGCTTGGTCTCATGCTTCTGGGCAACGTCTTTCATATCCCCCGTCACGGTTTATCCCTAGATCCCTGTGGGCATCACTGTTTCAAGCGTACCAGGGCGCACATACGATATTCCGCATCAGTTTTTTCTTGAAATTTAGAATTTGTTTGATGTTAGTTTTGTTGGTGCAGCCCCACAGTTGACAAACCGTATTTACATATTGGTTTTAAAACTTGATTGTACAGAAATATTGAATGTTGTGAGTTTTCTCTCAGCAGCGAATACATTTTCATTCGTTCCAAGATACTTAGCTGTACTAGCAAGTAGTATAATGCTGTTGCTGAGTGTCACGGGAACGTAAATATCCTTCTCGTTCATGAATTTGATTAGCACTGACTGGTTTTCCTTTAGTTTTATTCTCCATCGTTTTGTCCATCTGAAGTGGTAAGTGACTTTACGGGAGGGAGGTCACCTGGGCTGAGGCAAAGGCGATAGATAGAATGAGGGACGAGTGGAGAAAGCCTTGCAGAGAGTGATACCTGGCAGTCCTCTACATTGAAAGATAGAAAAGGACAGAATTATGTATTTAGGTATGTTACACTTTAACGAGGTCTCTGCGTAAACTGCCAAGCATATTAAACACACATCTCTGATTCATAATATTTCTAATAAAAATTTAGATATTGCGATACCTTGTCATATGTATTATGGGTTGCCTTTTTTTGAAATGGTAGATGCGCAATCTCCAGTCAATCACGATGTACCTATAATGAACGCCCAAAGTTAATATATCTATGAATGAAAGATTTGCCATAGAGTAATATCAGAAATAGGTCGAAGGAACACTTAATCAATATACAAATAGATGGTTAATGATACAATAACTACAGTACAATTCATATGTCGAATATTCGTATATAATCAATATAACTAAACTAGTTTCAAATATGATATTTTGAATGAAGGTGTGTTTTATACTAAATGAAATACTATAAGTGACAAAGTCGCAATCTGTTTAAATATTATGCAGCTGACAATGTTGTGCTATAAAAGCAGTCTATAAATCTCAAAATGCAATTTATATTCATACGGTTGCAACAGGAGATCAAGATTTTCATAATACGAGCTGTCTCTAGAAACCTCATTTTAATATAAGTGGCTCGAAAATATTATTATGCAATAAAAAATGCTCACGCGGTTTTGCATTTATAGTTAGTTCATTATATTTGAGAATGATAAATTACACTGCTAAAAAAGACTGATATGAAACTGAAAAATGGAATCCAAACCACGATAATATAATTTTCAGAATAAAATATTCATAAGAAAATCGGTTCAATTATATAGATTATAGCAATTTGTATAAATTAATAAAAAATAAATACACGTAAGTATTTCTCATGAAATTTTCTTATACTTTAGTTATTTTATGCAGTGCATAATAAATTTCGAAGGGGCATATCAAGTAAAGTCTTTGTGGAATATATGGGAAGTTTTTCAAAGACAATTTATTTTATTATTAAATACTGAAGAAATAGCGTTAATGTGATACTTTTTACTATAGTTAGTACAAATATGCCCTTCGGAAGCATAACAGTTATGGAAAAACATTAACAAATATAGTACACACAAACGACTGTGCACTGCCGTATTTAGTGCAATAGTGACGAAACGATTTGGTTTTGGTGGCTGCGATTTTCCAGTCATCTATTTACGCTTAGGCCATATTAGTATATTGTACACCCTGCATTGGAAATTGGAATGTTTAAAATATAGAGTTATGTTGATGCCTATTGGCTCTATTTTTTACTTAAGTTGTCTCTCTTTAGATTATTAGTGTATACATACGAGTTGCAACAACTTGAGCAGGAGGAAAAGCTTTCTGCAAAACGCTGAATTTTGAAATATAGTATAGTAGAAAACTTTTGAAAATAAGCTCCACAGAGAGAATACGTAATGAAGAGCTTCAGAAGACAGACATGTATGGAAACAAATACGGAATAGAAGACGCAGTTTCATTGGGCATACAATAAAAGAACGGCGACTATGAACCACCAAGACCATGATGTACCAGCTGCAGAGAAAACGTGAAAAACGTCAAAAATGGAATGTGCATGTGCATGTACATCTTCATAAGCAACCTATATAGAATAGAAATAGAACTTTGTTTATAAATACGTCAGGAAAAAAATTCTTTTTAGGATAAGTTCAGCTTCCTTCTAAGATGGTGCTGTTGTGATTCGTAGTCTTCACATCCCGCATCTAGGTATCGGCACTGCTCTGTGCCCCGTGCTTCTCTTTTGGGATAAACTAGAAGCACTAATGACCTACAGTTAATGTGGAATGATAACAACAGCAATACTGAAAGAAGTTTTAAAGATTTGTACACCACGAGTTAGTGTTAGACCAATGTTGGCACGAATATGTACGAAAATAATTAAATAGAAGATAGAAAGTACTATTCATTTCAGATAATAGCAGGGTGGGTTGAAAGGAGAAAGATCCTGTCTAGATAATATCTTCTGTGTACGAAGACAAAATATCCAAAGAAGTTTGCTAAAGAGTTCAGCAGGAGCGCGTTCTCTCTCCATTAGGTACCTTTTAATGAGTATTCTGAGAGACTCTTCAGGGAAGCATTAGATGAAGTACGGGAAAAAATCCTAGTAAACGGAGTGCTAGTTAATAATCTACGATACGCAGACGATACAGTTTCACAATTACGGATAAGGCAGGTGGTAAGAGTAAGCGAATTATACAACATGCGGTTAAACATAACCAATACTAAAGTTATGATCGTAAGCAAAGATGATAACATCAACGGCCGCTTTCACGTAAAAGGTTTCCAAATACAATCAGTAGCAACAATTAACTACTTAGGGACCAGTTTAAATAAAAAATGGGATCCGATGAAAGAAAGCGGAAACTGTCTTTAATTGTGTGAGGAAGGTGTTATGCAACATGAACATAACTGTTCATCTTTGAACTCGCTTTCTGAAGTGTTATGTGTTCTCGGTGGTGATGTATGGTGTAGAGGCCTAGACTTTTAGCGGCGCTCTATGTAAACTACTGGAAGCATTTGAAATGTGGTATTATAGACGTATGATGAGAATCTTTTGGACCTACCATATGACAAACGAAGCAGCAGTCCAACGTTTGCAGAAAAACAAATTCTGAAAACAGTCAAAAAACGAAAACTGGTATAATTTTGGAATGTCATCCGCAACAACAAATATAATCTGCTGCAGCTCATCAGGCAGGGAAAATTTGAGGGAAAAAGAGAATCCGAAAGACGCCAAATATTATGGCTGCGAAATCTTTAGGTAATGGACCGGAATGATATCGATAGACCCGTTCCGTTCTCCAAATAACAAAAATATACGTGACATAATGATCGCCAATGTCCAACAGAAATGCGGCACAGATAGAAGAAGAAGTACGACAAATACTAGAAAACAAGCATAATTAAAATTTACCGACACATAATATGGTCTTGATACACAATATTCCTAATATGAAAATGTAGGAGGCAATGCGAAGACCGCAAATTATAGAAAATATATTAATATAGTAAATAGATAGATAGTTAAGAAGAAGAGGAAGACCGAATGTTAAATGTTAAACGTTTGTAAGCCAGACGATATTAGCAAGAGACTTAAATGGCGGAGATTGGCAGATTAGAACCTTATGGAAAGAAAAAAATGACGAACCCATAAAAGGGAAAAAATTTAAGAAACAGACGACACCTCGGGTGACAAAGCCGTGTTGGGGAATGGTGTATGGTGGGTTGTAGTACTAGATTTTATGTGAGTGCGTTAGACTGCGCTGAAGAACCTGAATTAGATACCGGTACCAGGAACAACAATATTTTGTACGGACACTTTCTTCTCCAAGGGTACCTTCTCTGGAAAAGAAGTGCAAGACGCTTTATGCAATTTAGAGCCCCCGTTCTATAAGTTTGTGTACAATACTTTGCTTACACACCACAGACATAGCAAAAAAGATCTCCAGATACCTAACGAACTGAAGAAATTAAACAAGAAACCGCAATAGCGGTTTTTATCCACAAATAACGTATGTAACGAAAGTTTTGAGACAAAAATTAATATACTACCATTTATGAAAATGTTTAACTTTAATTAAAGTTTAAAAAAAACAACTGAAGACCATTTCTTAACAATAACAATTTACTATAATGCAGCTAGCGACCCTTGATCTTCAATCCTTCGCAACTTTGTTCTTAAGTGTCACATAAGTGATTGGATGGTGACCACATCGATTTTCCGAATCTTTTGGTAAATTCTCCTTCGTAATTGTTCTTCGTTTTCGGCCTCCCATCCATTGTCGTAAACTTTCCTGCTTAATAAGGGCCAAAATTCTTCTATGGGTCTTGCTTGGGGAACATTAGGTGGATTATCTTCTTTGGGTACAAATGGTATATTATTGGCCTGCAACCATTCTTTAGTTTCCCTGGCATAGTGGCAAGAAGCTAGATCAGGCCAGAACATAATGTCATCATTATTGTGATGTTCGCCTATAAATCGTATATTAACAGTTTAGGCAAACATCTTTGTATATAAAGACCTGCAGTGATGGCTTCTCCTCTGACATGTCCTACATATGGCTGCGATGCACCTGCCGGAGAAATGGCGCACCACACTAGAATTTTATCTTCAAATTTAGCTTTTCTTTTATATTTTACATTGTCCGGAGCTGCATTGAAATCTTCGGTGTAGAATCCATCATTACCCTTTATCTCAGAGTTCGATAAAGTAAAATATTTTTCGTCGTCTAAAACGATGACCTTGTTTGCAAAATGTCGAACCCTTAGTGCTCGGCAACACCGTGGAATTCGTTGCAACTGCGCAGCTGTGTATTTTGGGCATTTCTTTCGTTTTCTATATGACATTCCACTTCTCTTAAGTTCCCGATGTACAGCCATGTGTGAAACTCTATAGCGCCTTGCTAATCTTCTTGTGGACATACCAACTTGTTCTTTTGCACTTTCCCTCAGCCTACCAGCTCTGACATCTGTCAACACCCGAGGCCTTCCGCTTTTTGGTAAATTCACACAATTCCTCACATTCCCTTATTGTTCGGTAAATTGTTGCACGGGAGATATTAGGTCCTTGAAACATGTTTACAATAGCCGCTTTTGGCATTTGGCCAACTAAATTATAGACGGTTTTTCGGATTTCAATTGTGTACGCCATGACACAAAAGTTTTTCTACAGCAACTGTCAATATTGATGTTGACAAGACCTACTTGATTAAACTCCCAGCAATAGCAACTAGATTGAACCCTTTCTAAGTGATGCCAATTAGTTATGAAATTTGTCTCAAAACTTTCGTTACATACGTTATATCAATCCATTTCGGATGTAGGCCTCTTCCAGTGATTTCCATTTTGTTCTATCTTGTGCCTTTCTGTGATACTCCTAGGTATTTTACAGCTACGTTTGTGGGGTTCCATTCAATATCGTTGTTATGTATTTGAATATTAGTGGGGTTGCGAATTCTTCTTAGAGTTTGGCATTTGATGGGATTAATTTTAATATTCCATGCATTAAACCAAGAACATATTTTGTTGATTGCGATCTGTACTTGTAAGATGGCTAGAGTAAGATCACTGTTAGTGTTAAGATGGTCAAATCGTCTGCGAAGTTTGCTAGGCTTGCGCCAACTACTGGCATGTCGAACGTGAATATGTTAAATAGCAGTGGTCGTAGAATACTGTCCTGCGGAACTCCTGCATTAATGCTTTTTGTTTCAGACACCGAGGAGTTTATTTTAACGGCGAACGTTCTTTTTTCGAGGAATGAGAATATTATTGCCTTGAGATAGTTGGGCATGAAGTAGTTTACTCTTGAGACCCTCCGCCCAGACCTTGTCGAAGGCCTGCGCGATGTCTAGGAATACTGTAGTTGTGTAACATTTGGTTTCGAAATCGTGTTCGATCACCTCTGTTAGTCTTTGTAATTGATGGTATGTGCAGTGTCTTCTTTTGAAGCCAAATTGGTGTGGTGGGAGAATGTCACAAGACGTTACTTGGACGATCAGTCGCGAGTGAATTACTTTCTCTAGAAGTTTTGACAGTGATGTTAAAAGGCTTATTGGTCTATATCTGCCGATGCACTTTTTGTTTTTCCCATATTTGGGAAACTTCAGAATGTGACCGTATTTCCATGATTGAGGAAAATGACCTAGTTATAGGCATGCATTAAATGTAGAAGACAAATAAGCCGGAGATTTCATAGTTAGTTGTGTTAGTACTATATTAGGAATTAGGTCATACCCAGGCGATTTTCTTTTGGGAAGTCCTTCAATTATTGATTTAAGCTCGTTCAGCGATGTCGGTTTGACGTGCTCGGTGATGACAGGAAGGTTTCTTTCAACGTGGGTTATTACCTGTGTGTGTGAGTTGCACTACAGGTATTTATGGGCGTGAGCACTTGTTCTAGATGGGTGGCGAAAGCTGTAGATTTTTCTCCGTCTATTGTATAGGATTCGTTTCCAGCAGTTAGTGTTGGAATTTCTTCGCGTTGTCTTAGAATATGCTTAGTAGCTCTCCACATGCCCGGGTCCCCTGGTTCTAGCTCTTCTACGTACTTTTGGTATGTGTTTATTCTTAGCTCGTCTAACCCTCTCTTCAAGCGGTGACTTAAGCTGTTTAGTGATGGATCTCTGTTTCTCTGTCATTCTCGTCTTGTTTGACTTTTTCTTTTGATGAGTCCAATTATACAATTTGGGGGATGATAATTTCTAGTTTTCTGTGTTTGCTTTGCGGGCTTGTGTGTACGGTATGAATTATTGAGCTGGTAAATTTGGAAACTGCTGAGTCAATGTGTTCTTTTGTATTCTGGCTGGTTGGACAGCGTAGTTGTTCGTCAAGTGCAGCTTGGAATTTTTTCCAGGTTATTGGTCCAGGTATTAATCTGGAAGTTGGTTGTTTTATTTGTGGGCTGCTAATGAACCACCCATATCAGAACTGGATGATGGTCAGAGTCGAGTTCGGATACTACTTCTTAGTGTATTGGTTTGGTGCTAGTACTTGGAATGCATAAACTGATGCGGGTTTTTCGAGTTTTATGCCCTCGGGATTGGATGCTCTGCAGCCCTAGATTTCATTTTTACAATTGATATCTCCAACCACAAGTGTTGGTTGTGTTACATTAAATGTAGCTTTTATGTTTGGCTCGTTTATTATTATTATTGTAAGGCTTCGATCGCTTAATTCGATTTGAATTCGAATGGTTTCTAATGTTAGGTTAACTAAATCGAGAAGGCGATTGTGTGAAATTATATTATTTTATCTACTTTGATTTAATAATAGGTCCATTATGATACCGAAAACAGTTTAATAATGGAGGCTATTATTAAACTGTTTTTGGTAATAAAATCCTCTATTATTAAACTATTTTTGGTAACTTTTTGGTTTTTAAGATTGGTGGCATTTGCTTTCACTTTGGTCATAAAACGACAAATGTCAGATGTCGAATATACATAACCACAAACTCTATCAGAAATTTTGAATTTCTACATAACAAGTATCTCAAAGTAGATAAAATAGTATATTATACTCGTTTCATAACGGGCATTGTAGCACTTGTTCCATTGGAGCACTCCTCGCTACGCTCGTCGTGCCCCAAACCCACGCGTGCTACAATAAGCCCGTTATGAAACTCGTATAATAATATACTATACTATTATTGCTACACCGCCAACTGCTTTTTTGGATTTTATGTCGTTTCTATGCACTTGATAGGTATTTTAAAGATATCCTCATCAGATAGATGTGTCTCTGAGACGCAGGCAATATCTACGTTGTGCCTTGTCAGGAAGGCTATGAAAAGTGATCTTCGAGCTTTGGTGCCGTTTGAATTCCAATTTAGGATTGTTCATTTTTCCAGAGTTTTCCGTGAATTATGGACCTTCGAAAAGCAAAACACTTGTTTGTGACGAACGATTTAATGTGTGGACGGAAGGGATTTAAAAAGTCAATAAACATTTTAATTAGATTACTTAACTGAGGTGATTCGGTATTGTTGCGGGATGGCTGTGTAGCTGTCAGGGGTGTGTTGGAGGATCTGGAATTAGGAGTTGAGAGATTGACTTGGTTGGTAAAACTTTACCTAAAAACATCTGTTGTGGACTGTAATTCAAATAAACTTTTTGAATTTTTTGGATTTGTTGTGTCAATTTGGACTGTATTTACTAAGTTGCAAGAGGTTTTATCAGTGTACTTGAAGTAATCCTTAAATTTATGTAAGTCTTTCAGTACTCCAACTAGTGACGCAATTTTTAGAATCAATTACTAGTCATGATAAAAGATGTAATTTCATAAAGTATATTAGATATAATCTCTGAGATTTAAAATTTAAAGCACGTACTGGTGATGGATAACTGGCTACAAAAAAGTAGCAACTAAAACGTATGTAGGTATCTATTTAATTTGTTTGTTAATTGTTATTTTAATATTTTGGACAGTTTAAATTCATTATAAAGATTGTTCAAAATGGCCACCGTTGCTCTCGAGACACATTTTGGCTCATCTTAAGAGAGATCTGGGTACTCTAAGTAACATATTATTGTTATTCCAAATTAGTTCTGCTGCATTGAAAATGCGTCTCCTAAGATCTTCAACAATCTCCGATGTTGTTTACCATATCTTTCATATGGCTTCACAAATAATAATCTGCACAAGTTAAGTCCGGAGATCTTGGGTGCTGTTCTCCTCTACCAATTACACGTCCTTCAAACCGTTGATTCAAAAATTGTCTTACACATAACGCAAAGTGCGCAGGGGTACCATCGGGCTGGTACCATATACCATGTCTGATCGCCAAAAGGACATCATTTAACAATACTCCCAAACTATCTGCAGGAAAATTTAATTTGCAAATGCGGTAGTAGGAACTGAAGCGACGGCGATATGGAAGAAATTAAAATCGAACGAGGTGTGAGGCAAGGGTGCGTAGTTTTATGTTTACTCTGAACAAGTTGTCCAGAACGCACTTTGGGTACACAAAAGAAGGAATTAAAATATATGGAGAAACTGTTAATAATATTAGATATGCAGACAACACCGCAGTACTGGCTAAAAACATTGAAGATCTACAACACTTGGACGAATAAATGAAGATTGCGAGGAAGCAAAACTAGACACGAGCATAAAGAAAACAAAATTAATACAATACGAAGGATCGTGAAGATATCGTGGACTGAAATAGTGAGCAACGCGGAAGTATTAAGAAGAACAGGGAAAGAAAGAGTTATTATCTATAGTTAAAAGGAGAAAAACAGTATATTTTGGTCCCATCCTAAGAAACAGCAAATACAGTTGATAATGAAAGGAAAACTGGAAGGTTAAAGAGGAATAGGAAGAAAAAGACTGTCATGGCTTTGAAACATAACAAAGTGGAAAGGCATGAACGCGGAGCAACTGTTTCGAACGGCTATGTATCTTAGAGAATTTAGCCAGGTGGTCGCCAACCTCTAAACTGGAGACGGCATTGTAGAAGAAGAAGAATAACTTTGGGTTGGTACCCCAAGTATAGTGTCGGTATTAGCAACAGCATTAGCATAACATAATGAGGCTCTTTTGTATTAACGTACCACGTTTATTTTACCTTGAAGAACATGAGTACACATTTTGAGACATCCTATATATAATTTGAGCAAGAAAACTGATGCCAGAAGCAAATAAGGAAAAATACATTTAAGAAACACTCTTATTAAAAGAAAGGATAGAACGAATGAAAACGCTAACATTAAGCAGTAAGGATGGTTTACTGTCAGAGATTCTTCTTCTTCTCGTTATCCTTATACCCCTGGATTGGGGTGTATTCCTTAACTCTCTATCAGCTTCCTCCATTCCCCACAGTTCTTGGTTAATGTCTACATTTGTCCAATTATTTCCCACCTCTTTTTTCCCTATTGCTATTATCGCATCTGTCCACTTCCTCCTTGGTCTTCCCGTCTATTTTTCTTAACCCTGACCGCCTCCATTATCCTCTTGACCAGTCGACGTTCATCCATTCTTGAGACGGAACGAAACCGTTTCTAATTTCCCCATTACTGGTTCTTGTTCTTTGTTTCTTTTTATGTGGTCCCATTGTGTTTTCCCCGTTATTTCTGTAAATACAATTATTTTATTTTCGTGCTTCATTTGGAGTGCTTAGGATTGGTTTGGGTACGCCAAATTAGGTATGGCGTTAAATAAATTATTTTTAACTGTGACCTCTGTTTTCTATTTACGTGTAGTATGTACTCCTGCATTCTTTACTCTATTTGTGATTTCCCTATCTTTTTTCCTGGCTTATTATCACACGTCCAAGATACTCATCCTCTGCTTCTTTCTCCAATTCATAGCATTTACAAAATACTTTCATATTTTGGATATTACTTCCTTCGTTCTATCATCAATTTGCTTTTATTATTTTTATTTACAATTCTAGTTTTTTTATTACCTCTCCTTAGATATTGATCGATTGTTGTATTTTTGTTTTAGAGTCTGCTATTAAGACTATGTTGCCTACATCAAGCTGTCCACTTTTATGGGCACTAGATTTCTGTACCCTACTACTGTTTGTAATAATTGTTGTTTCTTCCTTCGCATTGTTAATCAATCTGTCCATTATAATAATAAATAACAGAGTATAGTTTTGGAATGATAATACATCAAAAGATCGAAAACTATTATTTAAAAAGGTAAAACAACTATCTATGGAAGAAGAGGGAGATACATTGATCTAGGACCGTGATGATAGCGAAAAGAAGGAATTTGAACTGACTAAAGTAACTTGGCTAAGGATCACCTATGGTGATAAGTTCTTCATCCAGTCAACAATATAAGTCCTACTGAAAATGGTAGCTTAGTTGCCGAAATACGTATTTAGGTGTTCTAAAAATTGTGGTGGTAAGGGGTTTTCCAAAGTTTATAATTAACAAGTGTGAAGAGAAATTAAAACAGCGAGGTAATAAATATTGAATGGATCATCTTCTTGTCGTGCCATCTCTTAATTAGAGATTGGAGTTTACATAGGCAAACGTTTCTTTTTCTTCTGCTGCCCTATGTATATCTTGTGCATTTAATTAGGCTCGTCCATCAGATGACTTTTATTCAGTTTGACGTAACAACGAAGTAAAACATAACTTCAAATGGTTTGTATTTATACGTTAAACAAAGACACACGCGCGTTTATCATAGCGTTAGTTTTTTAAGCTTCCCTCTATGTCCCACTTATTATTTAGTGAATGTTAAACAGAGTGAGAAGGTAAGATGGGATACCGCCAAACCGTTTCTGTTTGGACACCAAGCATTATAGAAATTTACCCAAACAGTAGCAAAATAGTCGGTCGAGTAACAAAAAAAAAGGGAAGACGTGGAAGAAAATTTAAAACTTAAAAATACAAACACAACTGTAAAGTTAACTGTATGAAAATGATGTTAAAAAGAAGGATTGTTAGATCAAAGAATATCAGAAAAGCAGGATAACGGAATTAGAGATACCTTTATAGGTATGTTTGACTGAACTTGGATCATATGCACCTACAAGATCCATATGATAGATAACTATGTAAGAGAAAATACGTTGAACTACTTCAAGTAGGTACTTTACAGCACAATTTAATTATCAAACTGATAATCTTCCAACAGGAACGAGGTGTACTTTAGAAAAAAAATGTATAAAAACAAAGTTGATAAAATCTACGAATTCTAGGAGCTTAGTCGGTTACCAAGGCAACTTAAAACATAAGTGGGTAAGTAGGTACCGCAAGAGCAATAAAAATCCAAGTCAAAGACAACCTTGGAATTTTTGTCTACTCTTAGATTAATCTGTATTTATAAAGATGTAAACATTATTAAAAAACTACGATTCTGCGATAGATGCCAAACACCTCAAGCGGAAATTCAATCATCAATGGCTGGACACATTTTTACCATGGTTAGCTTACGCAAGGCGACTCAAGGATGCTTTTTGTAAATATTGTTGCTTCCGCTGTCAGCCAGCATGATGAGAGGTGGTTGGGGTTGTTTCATCATCAGACCTTTCACTAAGTACAAGGACATTCACGATGCTTGCAACGCACATGTACAGACCCAGGGACATAAGGCTGCAATGGAATCTGCAAAATCGTTCATGGAGGCAGTTCCAATGGACCTTGTAGTGTATCTATGCAGTTAATCGAATGTTCTATGGAATCACACCAGCAAGTGCCATATTTCAACGTCATATAGAACAATTATTCCAAGGTATGGAAGGAGTTATTAATTTTTTAGATGACATCCTGAGAACATGGAGAACATATGGGGAACACGCGAGAAGGCTGAAAGAAGTGATAATACGATTGAGAGATGCAGGACTGAAAGTAAAGGCAGCAAAATGTAAGTTTTATCAAGATGAAATCACTTATCTAGGGCACATTATCAGCAAAGATGGCCTTAGAAAGTCGGATGACAAAGTGAAAGCTATAATGGAGGCACCCAAAAAAACAAGCATTACCCAGGTTAGGTCATTCGTAGGTTTGGTATAGCAAATTTGTACCGAAGTTAGCACAATTGTTGCGACCAATTTATAACCTCTTAAAGAAAGACAATAATCAGTTTGCATGGAATGCGGAATGTGATGCTACCTTGAAAAAATTAAGAACATTATTTCATCGGATTTAATATTGATACATGTTCACCCATCATTACCTGTTATACTCACATGCGATGCAGCAGAGCATGGTATTGGAGCATCATTAACGCACATAATGCCTAATGGGGAAGAGAGACCAATAGCTTTTCTATCAAGAACATTAATGCCAGCAGAGAAAAATTATTCAGTGATCCATAAAGAAGCTCTTGCCATTTTTTATGAAGTAAGAAGGTTTGAACAATTTCTTCTAGGGGTTAAGTTTGGTATAAGAACAGATCACAAACTATTACTTGCATTGTTCGGAGAAGACAAATCCATTCCACAAATGCACGCAAACCGTATACAACGGTGGGCAGTGTATCTTTCGGGGTTCGATTATTACATCGATTATTTTTTTCGTATAATTTTCAACCAATTAGAACGATCAATTTAGTTAAGTTACCTTGTATAATTTCGACAATACCTGATTATACATAGAGTAGCTCTACCAATCGAAAAGTTTACAATAATTTAATTTCCATAGTAACCACATCGACATCAATATACAACAATACACAAACTAACAGGACCGTCAAATTTTGACGTTTATCAATAACTGTTCAAAAATGAGTCGATTCGGAGATTTATCATTAAATTCAATAGACGAAAGTATACGAAATACTGAGCCTCATAATACAGTGAAAACAAAAAAGTACGTATGGAAACAATTTCTTACGTTTTGTAGTGAAAAAAACTATGTACTAAATGAATCAATTTCCACTGAAATGATAGCATCCATTTTGAAAGATTGGGCTTTCAATATGAGAAAAGGTAATGGAGAAAATTATAAAGAAAATGTGGTTAAAACGATGTGGAACGTTACGGCAAAACAAGTACAAGAAAAATATATGAAGGAGTTTAATAGAGTAATTGATCCATTCTCTAGTCCCATATTTTTAGCCGCAAGAAACGCAAGAAATTCAAAAAGAAGGGAACTTCAAATGTTACCAGACAAGAGAAAGGTTAGTGCATCAGCATTTAAAGATACCGAGTACATAGCAATGATAGAAGCGTGGGATGAAAATACACCAGAAGGATTACAAATAAAATTCTTCTTAATTGCTTCTGTAGAACTTGCGTGGAGGGGAAATGAAGGAGCGTCATGCTTGACTCATTATTTTCAAAAGGAAACTGGAAATGATGATACTCCAACTGGTAGAATACAATATAATCCTATTTTCACCAAAACCACACAGGGAGGAGCAAAACCGTGTGCTAATAATAAATGGCTTGTACCCAACCATAATGAAGTAAGTCGTTGTCCAGTGAGACTTCTAGATAAACTAATGATAAAAAGAAGCGAAAACATCAATATTAAAACAGATAGGTTATTTCTGACCGTAAATCCTAACTGGAGAAAACCAAAAACCCTTGGCTGGTACAAAAATATGCCAATTGGAGTGCATGAAATTAGTAAATGGACCAAAAAGTCTGCAGAATTGGCAAATTTGAATATGACAAACAGAACATTTTCAAATCATTCTCACCGAGCCACTGCTGTTTCACAATTGGCAAAAGCAGGTGTATCGGAACAAGAACTTATTAAAATAACAGGACATGGCAATAGCAATTCTATCAAACCCTACCTACAGTTAGATGAACAACATCACCAAAACATAATAAATAAGATGAGATCCAATTTTAAAAACTCTACAAGTTCAAGTAATAACACCTTCAGTACTTCCAGCACTTCAATGAGCAGTAGCCATGTTTCCAGCGCAGAAAATACTAACTCAGTTAAAAAAAAACGTAGTATATAATAATTGTAATTTCCATTGTACCAATTTGTATTTAAATTAATAAATTGTTTATATTTACTTAATTTACTCAATAAATAATCGTATCAAATACAATACGTACTTCAAAATAAATACGGTTATACATCTCAAACTTCCTGCATAATTACAAATCGTGTCAGTTTGACAGAATAATCCTCCCGCTTCGCGGTCGGATTATTTAAACTGTCAAACTGACACTCTTTGTAATTATGCAACAAGTTATCGATGCATAACCTGATTATTTTGAAGTACTTATAGTATTACTACTGAATATGTAAAAGGAAACCAAAATAAGGTGGCCGATTATTTGTCAAGAGCATCTTTGAAAATCAATTACATTTCAGCAGATTACGATGAAAATTATCAATATATTAAGTTTGCTGCTAAACAAGAGTGGGCAATCAACAGCAAGAAAATCGCAGAGGAGGTACTGAAAGACCCAATACTAAAGAAAGTAGAGGAAGCCATAAAGAACGGGTGGACAGATAAAGTAGACGAATTTTTAAAGCCATACTACAACAAAAGGGAGGAATAGAAAAAGAATGTATCTTATTCTATTATTCTATCTAACGGCTATTTTAGAAGAACTTCATGCAGGCCATTTAGGTATAGTGAAAACGAAATCACTAGCGAGGTCATTTGTATGGTGGCCAAATATTGATAGAGACGTGGAACACAAAATTAAGTCGTGTTTGGCATGTTTACAGCAGAGAACTGATCCACCAAAGTTGGAAGTTACTGTTATTAATAATGTTAATTTTACGTAGCAGATTATTAATTAAGGGTAAAGCGTTTGGGAAAGCTCAGAAAGAAAAACACCGTGTTGACGCGATTAAACTTATATTGAACTGTTGAAAAAGTAGAGTGACAGTAATACATGGTATGACACAAAGCTGTGGTACAAAAAACCAAACATAGATGTCACCATGTGGAATGAAAGTAAAATATAACAGTGAACTTTTGGTACAAACTTATAACAGTTACGTCGTGGCCAGAAGCGTCTGAACCATGGCAACGTATCCACATGGATTATTTAGGACCGATAAAGAAAAATGAATATTTAATTATCACGGATGCATATAGAAAATGGACTGAAGTTTTCGAAATGAAATCGACAACCAGTTTGGCAACAGAAGAAAAACTTAGAGAAACATTCGCATGATTTCGGTTACCCAGAACTTGTTGTAAGTGATAACGGCCGACAGTTTGTTTCAGAGAGCATGAATAAATTTTTCGAATACAATGGTATCAGAAGAATTACATCACCGTGATTTTCACCAGCAACCAATGGATGCGCTGAAAATTCGCTGAAAACTTTCAAAATAACTTTGCTTGATCCAAGGAATGTGAAAACAGACGTGAGAACTCAGGTAGCAAGATTTCTGTTAAATTACAGGAACACAGAACATTGTACGACAAAGAAAACCCCTGCTGAATTAATGTTCGGAAGAAAATTAAAAACACGATTGAATCTTTTAAGGCCGACGAACAGACCAGACAATAGCAACACTGTAGGAAAGAAATTTGAGATTGGAGAGAAAGTTATGGCCAGAGATTGTCGGCAAGTAAATCATAAACTGTGGACACAAGCAGTTATTACGGAAAGAAAGGGAAGTTCAATATATATTTGCAGAACAAAGGAAATTTTATACTGGAAAAGACATACGAACCAGTTAATTAATAGGGAGACTTTTCCGGGGGAAGATGCACAGGAACAAACCAGTAAAGAAGACAAAGCAATAAGTACTCCCAGAATAGGAAGATCCTCAAACATCAAGGCCCAAAAAGAAAATGAAGAAATGGTTCTAGAAGGAAACCAAGAAACGGTTTGGCAAGAGAATCAACAACAGCCGACCATCGTTCCAAACCAGAGATAAGAACGACTCCAAAAAGATACGTGGAGTGGTTCTAAAGTAAGTAAGGAGGGGTGTAGTGTGTCCTAGGAGGGCTGGGGGAAAAGGAAAGACGAAGTTGGCAGTTCTGAACAGTCATGACGAATGTAAACACGTTAGTAAACCGGCTTATCTTGTAATAAGCATTTATGTATGTATTATTTGGAATAAAGTTGTTTTACAAGTAACATACACAATAGACATCCTACTGCACCAGTCTTCGCAAACATTAATAGAAAAAAAATCAAAAAGTACTGTTCTCAATTGATTCCTGCGTCATTTTTTACCGCACACATGATTTACCTCTCACAGGCAAAAATCTGGATGAAGGCGTACTTACAGACTTATGCCGTTTACCCATCGAAGCAGGTTATTCACATTTAAAACACCATTTCGAGCATGGACCGAAAAAGGGTCATACCGATCACCTGTCATATAAAATGAAATGGGTGACCGAAATCTTCGTTCTAACGCTGCAACCCGCGGTGCCTCGGAGAGTATCTAAAACCGTCGGTCCCTCTGGATTAGTGCGTCATGGCTCTAACTATCTTAAACAGGGTTAAAGTGACAGCAGGGTGCGGAACTGCCTTCGGGTCTCTCCGCAATCATTTCCCATACGCAATCTTAATTTTTTAAAATGAAATAATTGATGTATGTGGCACTACAATCAGGGAACAAATCGTCATTAAGGAAGCTTACGCTTACAACATTCTGGTTGACGAAACCATTGAAGATTTTGTAACAAATTTCAACATAGACTCTGATAAGTGTGTCTTAAGGGGTTAAGCTTCGACGGAAGTTCCACCATGTCTGGGAAAGAAGGGGGTGTGCAGGCGATCTTGAGGCAAAAGTACAATAAAGTCTTGCATTTCCATTGCTCCTCGCACAAGTTAAACCTTGTCGTGAACGTTATCCTAGATATTCGAAACTGCGTTGGAACTATCAAGCAGATCATTATATTTTTTCGCGAGTCCGACGCAAGCTTATTGCGAACATTCGTAAATTGTGTGAGAGGAGATGGTCAGAGAAGTAAAAGAGCATCCGTGTTTTTAAGAATCACTTCGTCGATATTGTTGCATCATTAGAGACATTAGCTGAAGAGGGTATTGCAGCAACAAGAAAAAATGCATATCAAGTACATGCAGCAGCGTGCAGATCTTCACTCGTTGTGTCAGTAGCATTCATTGCAAAGTATTCCTCTATACTGGAACCCGTAGCAAATACACTTCAACTGAAGGCACTTAACATAGTTAAAACAATCAGCATATTTAAAATATTCTCCTCATGCTAAGATAGCATCGGGAAGATGCGGAGAACGTCACAGCTGACGTTTTAAAAGAAGCAGGCGACATTGCAATGCATTTGAATGTTGAAATAATCGCCACTCGGGTTGCTGGTCGACAAGCAACCCTCCAAGCGGAAATCCATCCGAATTTTGGAGAAGGTCTAACAATTCCTTACTTGGATTCCATCATATCATCTTTAGAAGTCAGATTTTCTGCAGATAAATCGTCTGCATTTTCATTGACACATTTCCATCCAAATAACATGAGAGATGTTTCATTGGGAGAATGGAATGAAGATACTTCATCTTGTGCAACTTTTTACAGTTTGGAAGGCCTTGAAGGAGAAAGGGAATTGCGGTTCAAAATGTGGAATGAGGTAAAAGAAGCGCCAGATATCATCGAGGTTTAAAAAAAAAGAGCGAATTGTTTTTTCCAACCATTAGAAAGGCGCTACTGATTTTGTTACACAGCCCTGCACTTACACAGCCCTGCACAACAAGCATTATAGAGCGTTCATTCAGCTCCCTTCGCTGAATTAAAACATAGCTTAGAAGCACTATTGTTGAAAATAGATTAAATGGGTTAGCCATGCTAAGCATTCATCGTCAACGGGTATTCGCAAACAAGGAATAATTAGTGGAAGCTGTAGTTAGAAAATTTGCAATTAATATCCTCGCAAACTACTGTTCAAAAATTTATTTTATTAATAGTGTCTTTCTTTTGTAATTGTTTATTATTGCATGCCCCCCTCCCTCTGGATTCGGAAAGCTGCCCCCCATTCCGTTTTAAGCTTGATACGCCCTTGAACTGTCTGATTTAGAAACAACTTAACATGCTGTGTAGTACCGGAAAAAACCAGTAGGTATTCCATAGTTTTGGTTTTCATACAATGCGACAATATTACTATCTACTGAAATAAAGTATTTATTAATAATCGTTAAGTCATGCCCACTAGACAAAAATTACTTTATAAATTTCAACTACAATGAGTTTGATAAAAGGAAACTATTTACCTTACTTCTTGATATTGTAATCTTTGCAAATTTCATGATTATCTTTAACCTTTCAAAATTATTATCAATCAATCACACAGGACGTAACGATAAAACGTGTTCTTAAAACTACGCGGTGGAAACTATATTTCTTTTTACTATAGGCCCCCTACCTAACGATTTATTTAAGCTATGGATAATACTTGGAAGAAGTTTTTGAATTACCTACATTCATATCCACTCTTGAACAGCTTCGATAACGTCGTTATTTAACCGAAATCTTTTCCCGGCTAAAAATTCTTGGAGTGAACTAAACAAATAGAAATCTCAGGGAGCAAGATCTGTATGCTGCATGCGGAAGAAGGTTCCACTAAAGTTTGTTTATGGTTTTAGTTGTTCTTCCAGCGGTTTGAGGGCGAGCATTATCTTGGAGAAAGCAAACGGAACTTTGCCTTCTCTTTTGTTTGTTCCTGATCGCCTGTTTAACTTTATCGCGCATAAGTGTCGAATAATAGTCTATATTAATTGTACGACGTTTTGACTCGGAAGTAAAATATTGTACCCAGGTTTTATCAGTTGTCACAATTGAGTTCAAAAATTCATCTCCTTTTCTCTTGTATCGCTGCAGTAAAGAAGAAGTGATTTGCCAACGATTCAATCTGTGTCCTTCGTCCAACAAGGGCGGAATCCACCTGGCACTTACCTTACGATACTTTAACTTGTTTTTTATGCTGTCTTCAACACTGCCAACACTAGTTTGTGAATACTTTTTTTCACGATTAACCGAAGTTGCAGCTCATGTACGACATGAGCCTCATTTTCTACACGACTTCTCACGTCTCTAAAAGATTTCGACCACTCAAACACCTGACTGTTGATTGCCGTATTGTGCTCGCAATCTTTTAAGAATTTCAGTCGAATTTACGCCTTTATTTGTAAGAAATTCTATTATAATGCGCTGTTCCAGTGAACCGAACTTTCCAACATCACATTTTCTTAACCTCCTGTACAATACATTATTATGATTTTTATTCTATTTATCACAAAGGCCCACAGCATTAAAAATTAGTGGCTGATTGCGATTATCTTAATACCTACTGAATATACTCTACTACGTATTTCCAAGTGGCGGTGATAAGAATAACTGATATTAACATTCCAGCGTAGTATACATACAATAATAGTTTTTATTATTATTTAATTAAAAATTTGGCTGATATCTATAGTTTATCTTTAAATGTCCATATGGTATGCCAAACACGTTTTTTTAAAAACTTTTGTATTATCAAATATACTAAAAGTGTCCTGAGATCAATAGTAAACGGACGAAGTTATTGTTCTCCTGTTAATGATTGGTAAATAAGCCTTTCTAAAAAAAGAGCTTTGTTGAGGCGTATACATTTATTACAGATTACATGTGATACACTGCTCGAGCCCGAAGATTATTTTTAAAACGAATTGTAAATGTGTGGAAGTGAATGGAGGCAATTTTGACATTAACTGAATTAAATAAATCTTTGCTATTATTTTTTTTGTTTTCTACTTGTTTAGTTTTTACTATAGTACAGTTGTACCAGGAGGTTGAAGGCTGGTAAAGGGTACTGGAGGGATGACTCTACACTAACAAGAGGCATCCTTATAAAAACCAGTTAATGCCCACTGTTTGCTGTCAAGTGGGACAGAGCTTGATTAATCAAGTCAGCTCTGCCAGCAAATTCGACTTCCAACGTCCACGAAGGCAAACTTGCCCCGTAACCTCTGGACAATGCAGAGCGGCGTATGGGTTGTCGCAATGTAGCTAACTGGAGGGTGAAGGCGAATCTCCAACGTCTAAAATCTGGAACAAGTCAGTTAAGAGAAGGCAACTCCTACAGAAAATCCCTGGTCCTCCAAGTCGGGGGATTTAGCTAAGGGCCAGCACCATACTTATAAAAACTTCCATTAGCTAAAAATCTTCATGGAAAGAGCCTCGGAACGAAGGACCGAAATTGGATGAGGAAAATGGCATCGAAAAAGAATAGACGATTTGGAATTGCGGAATATCTGAAAATAGCAGATGGAATGTTAGAGCAATGTACGATAAAAAAGTAGAACTACAAGAAGAACTCAAGAAGAAGAATGTCCCAGAAACAAAGAAAAAACTAAAGGGCTCTCAAGAACTACGAGGGTTGATTGATAACTAAGGTCTCCAACAGCGCAGTGGTGCGAGTAGTGGGAATAGAAACAAGTTCTAGCCTACATTCGGTAGCCTCGTGTGTCTAGTCTAAACGTTCAAAGTTTCAGTTTCCTGTGTCGCGCCGTTGCGTAATAGTGTCATTTATCATGAGCTCGACTTCTGAGTTGCGTACCAAGCAACGATCAGTGATAGAATTTTTAACGCTGGAAGGTTGCGCGCCCATTGAAAATCACATGCGTTTGAAAGCTGTTTATGGCAATGTTTGTACGGATGTGAAGAATGTTCGCCAATGGGTTCGACATGCAAAAATCTGCAATGGGGGCGAGATGAAGCTGTTTGATGAACAAAGATCAGAACGACCAATTTCAGTGACGCATGAGGAGAATCAAAAACGAGTGGGTGCGCTGATTCAAGGAAATCGCCCAATTAAGCAAACAGAAGTTCCTCTGCAACTGGGCATTAGTCTCGAAAGAGTGCAGCACATTATCCAGACGTTGAATTACAGAAAAATCTGCGCCAGGTGAATCCCGCGACAATTGACGGATGTCATGAAAAACAGAGAAAAAATGTTTGTCAAGAACTCCTTAACCAGTATCGTCGTCAAGGAGATTATTTTCTCATGAACATCACCACCGGGGACGAACCTTGAGTTCATCATTACGACCCCGAAAACAAGCGGCAGTCGATGGAATATCGTCACCCTTCATCTCCGTGTGTAAGGAAATTCAAAACAGTTCCCTCAGCACACAAAGTCATGCTCATGGTATTTTGGGATGCAAAGGGTGTCACTCGCATAGAATATCTGCCAACGGGAACAACGATTAATTCGGCAAGATACTGCGAAACCTTACGAGCACTCAAGAAACGTATCCGGAGAGTAAGGCCGCAAAGGACCACTTTCTAGTTGCACCACGACAACGCCAGACCGCATTGCAGCCGCGAAACGACGAAGACAAGGACGAACCTGAAATTCACGGTTGTTTCTCACCCTCCGTACAGCCCCAATTTGGCACCCTCAGACTTCTGGTTGTTCCTAAAGTTGAAGGAGGTATTGAAAGGTCACCATTTTTCGTCGGATACCGAAGTTCAGGCTGCTCTGCGCAAGTGGATCAAAAGTAAACCAGAAAGTTTCTTCATGCTCGGAATGAGGAAATGGATACAGCCTTTGGAAAAATGTATGACACTAAATGGTGATTATGTAGAAAAATAAAAATGTAGGTTTGAAGTACAATAAATTTACTTTATTTTGACACCGATTTCATTATTTTCTTTTGTCTCAAACATATTCTATAGGATTGGAGACCTTAGTTATCAATCGACCCTCGTAGAGCACTACATACTTTTGTATAGTGGCGTACCACAACAAAAAAGAGCAAATGCCCGAATAGCAATCTTAATAAAAAATAACACAAACACAGAAGAGAAAGTTACGAATTTATTAGTGAACAAATAATTAAACTATCATGCCGCACAGCGCGAGGATATATGACGCTCCCGAAGAAGGACGGAACGATGATTCTGTAGAATTCTACAATCAGATACAACAAGTCTACAACAAAACCAACAAAAATGACTACCTCGTCCTGGCTGGCGATCTAAATGCCCGAATAGGAAAAACTCCCATCGACAACAGCATGGGGAAGGAAGGAGGAGAAACACTGAATACAAATGGAAAATGGCTGATTGATTTTGCAGCATTTAACGAGCTACGAATAACAAACACTTTCTTTTGTCATAAAGACATACATAGATATACATGGAGTGATAGAGGAAGCCGCTCGATAATTGATTATATTATAACATTTACTCCAGGAAGGCGGTATTTGATATCTATATAAAACAAGATTAGATACATATACATCACAAAAATTAGTAAACGATAACATTAATTTGAAATGGCAAGAGATTAAGAATATAATAACTATGGCAGCCGCGGAAGCTTTGGGTACGAGATACCGGAGGTCGGACAAATATGAAACGGGATTGGCACTACTGCGGACGCTATAAGAAACTGACTGTTTCCAAATCATATCCAAATTGTAGCTGGAACTTTCGTCTACACATAGCTAAAACGGCATCCTGTTAGAACTTACGTGGTAGGCTGTGCATGCAAATGAACAAGTTAGTGCAGCTGTCACATGTGACACAAGTCAAACATGGAGCAGAGAACGAACATTAAGTTTTGTTTCAAATTGGGGAAAACGGCCACGGAGACATTTGAGATGTTGAAAACTGTGTACTCGCGTTTTCGAGTGGTTTGCCAGATTTCGCGAAGGTCGGCAGGACCTTTACGATGATCAGAAGCCGGGTCGTTCGATCACAACGAGAAACCCCGTAACGATCGAAAAAGTCCGACAACTTGTGGCGGGCGATCGACGACTGACACTGACAATGATGGAGCAGGAGCTGAGTATTAGCCGTGAAACCATTAGAACCATTTTGGAGAAGGATTTGAAGAAAAGGAAGGTCTGTGCCAAATTTGTCCCGCACAATTTGACCGCTGAGCAAAAAGCGCATTGAGTGGACACCTCCCGTGACTTCATTGCAACAGCCAACAGTGACCCAAATTTTCCGGATTCAATTGTTACTGATGACGAGTCGTGGTGCTTGCAGTACGATCCAGAAAGCAAGAGACAAGGCATGGAATGGCGATCGAAGACGTCTCCCAGTCCAAAGAAATTCCGTCTCCAAAAATCGAAAGCGAAGACCATGCTGATCACTTTCTTCGACAGTCAAGGCATCATTCACAAAGAATTTGTGCAACCGGGTATCACCGTCACTAGCCTGTATTACAAGGGTGGCATGACGCGTTTATTAAAACACATTCGACGTGTGCGACCGCATTTGGCCGCCTCCGGCAAGTGGCACCTTTTACACGGCAATGCCCCTGTGCATTCTGTCTTGATTGTGAAGACGTTTTTGGCGACAAGAAATGTCCCAGTCTTAGAACATCCTCCCTATTCGCCGGATCTGTCTCCAGTGGACTTCATGCTGTTTCCTCAGCTAAAATTGACTCTCAAGGGAAGGCGCTTTGACGACGTGGAAGACATTCAACGGAATGTTACCGCCGAACTAAACGCACTTCCTCGCGACAAGTTTAAGCAGACTTTCCGCGATTTGTATCGTCGATGTCAACGGTGCGTAGAAGTCGAGGGCGATTAGGTACTTCGAAGGATGCTAGAGGTATCTTCACCTATGGCTACCTCACATGCTTTGTATTTGATCAATCCCGTTATATATCTGTCCGACCTCGTAAGCGGTACAGAAATCGCGGATTAAAAATACGCAATGAAAACATCACACAAACAATAAACGAAAAGAAAGGTGCATACCTACCTACATTATTTGAACAATCCAACGCCGGAGACTATACTATATACATGCGGAAATGTACCATCACCGAAAGGGAAGTGAGAAGTCTAAACCGACAGAGTTGGGACAGACATGTCCAAACACGGTCGTCAAGAAAGACCGTAAAAAGCCCTCAAACACTTAAATTCAACTGTTAAAGACCAACTCCAACTTAACACAATTCCAGTAAATATATGGAACAACTACTACCAAAAATTATGGACCGACTTACGAGCAGACACTGAAGATAATGTTATTGCAGATATCAATGAGCATGTGGACCAGATAACCAAAAATGGAATGATAGAAGCCATAAGAAGTATTAAAAACTGAAAAGTTCCACAAACTTTAAGGTGCTTTACTGTTTGACATACAAGTAGTAACGTAGACAATTTGTATCAAATACCACTTAATATCATTTATTGTTTCGGCTGCTTCAGTATTTGTGAATCAACAGTTTGAAGGACGTGTAATTGGTAGAGGCGAATAGCACCCCTGGCCCCCAAGATCTCCGGACTTAACTTGTTTAGATTATTTGTGTGTATAGTTACTTACTTACTCCTTGGCGCGTAACAGCCCGTTCAGGGGCATGGACTATCGTTGGAGTTTCTTAACTGTGTTAGCTTATTACCGGTGCAAGCTAGTTACTCTTGCGCCCTGCCCTGTCTTGCGTTTGCTTCATCTCATCTTTAACTTTTCTCCATTCTTTTCTGTCTGCCACTAATCTTCTCCAGTTCTCGACTCCTGTCGCCATCAGATCATTCTCCACCTTATCGATCCAACGCGCCCGTGGTCCTCCCTTCGGTCCTCTTCCTTCGAAAGCCCCTTTGAAGATTCTTCTGCTACTTCTTGTTACGTCCATCCTTTCTATATGACCTAACCACCCAACCCTGTTACACTTAATTTCACTCATTAAACTCACTATATCTCCTTGAGTTCGAAGTTATATCCACTTCTTCATTCCCCATTTTCGTTTACTGGACCGAAAATTCTTCTCAGTATCTTCCTTTCCCAAATGTTTAAGCGGCGCTCGTCATTTTTATTGAGTGGCCATGCTTCTGATCCGTACATTACTATTGGTCTTACCGTCGTTCTGTATGTCTTTAGTTTAGAGTTTATTGAAACATCTTTTGATTTAAAAACCTGCTGTAATGCGTAATAACACTTGTTGCCGGCTGCAATTCTTGCTGTAATGTCCACTGGAACCTCGTTTTATGATGTAACTATTGAACCCAAATATTTGAATGACTCTACATGTTCGAATAATTTTTGTTCTATACCCAGATTCTGTTGTCCTGTAGTTTCTCTTGTTGTTATCATGTACTTTGATTTGGCTTGATTAATTTTGAGCCCTGTGTTTTTTGCGCGCCCTCTCCATGTGTTGGAATATTTCTTTTACATCTACCTCTTTTTTTCGCTATTATTACAATGTCGTCTGCGTACGCTAGTATTTAGGCTCTTCTGTTTAATATAGTTCCCCCTCTATTTAGCGGTATTTTCCGCACTATCCATTCCAGTACCATATTAAATAACGCAGTTGATAGTGAGTCGCCCTGTCGCAACCCTTCTTGGATTTGGAATTCTTCTGACATCGTATACTGCACTTTCACCTTGGCTCGCGTGTCTTTTAAGCACATTTTTATTAGATTTATAAGCTTCTGCGGTACATTACGCTCCTCTAGTTTTTTGTATAACTGATCCCGTGAAACTGTATCGTAAACTTGCTGAAAGTCTATAAATAGATGGCATAAATCAATGTTGTACTCTTAACTTCTTTCCAGTATCTGTCTTAAGGTAAAGATGTGTTCCAGTGTCAATTTGTTTTTTTTCTAAATCCGTTCTGGTAATCTCCCACCTCCCTTTCCATTATCGGCGTTAGTCTCTTGGCTATCGCCAGTGTTGGGTAGTAACTAAGTAAAAGTAACTCGTTACTAGTAACTAGTTACTTTTCAGTAACTTAATAGTAATTAAATTACTTTTGTGTTTTCAGTAATTGTAACTATAACACGTTACAATTATTTAGTAACTTTAGTAACTGAATATGACAAGTTACATTTTCATGCTACAAATGTAAAATATTTTAAAAAATCGGTTTTTAATGCGTAGTACTTAAGAAATTATACCTGAAGCTGAATTTGTTGAAATTTCGAATGCTTAGTAAGCAAATGCTAATACGGAACACAGGAATACCTTCTTGTACTTAGTCGATAATAAATAATATTTGACGGATCCTATTTGGGCGGTGACAGCTTTTTCCAGTAATCTTTAATCCTTTAACAACTAGACGCTCTCTGAGCAGGTATGCGGATTACTGGGAAATACATTCCTAACACCTGTGCGTAGGTTGGGGGTGTCTAATTCAGACGAAAATACATTCACTGTCTCTATATTTCAATAATAACGAAAAATAAAATAGAATCCTGGGAAAATCCCAAAAACATCGTTGAACCAGCGCCTCTAAGCTCTAAGCCTGTTCCTTCCCCCACGTATAGAATATTTGCTAATAAACAATTGCTTATAAATGTGTGTTTCTGTTGATATTAAGTTGGTAGTAATTGCATGTACATTGATAGCGTCTCATAAAAAAAGGTAACTTAAAAAATAACGAGTTACTTTGTGGTAACTTAGTAACTTATTCAAGTTACTTTTATAATTCTGTAACTTAGTAACTTACTTAGTTACTTTTTTGCCGAGTAACTGATTAACTTACTTAGTTACTTTTTTAAAGTAACTTACCCAACACTGTGAATATCTGTATATTCTTTATTTGAAAATAACATTGGCATTGTGAATCACTTGTGAATTACGATGAGAATAAGGACAAAGAAGAAGCCAATTACTTCAGTATCACAATAATAAACTAACAAGTTACAACAATAATTTACTAAAATCGATGTTCAAATGTTACCGAACAAAAGACACGATCATGGCAACTAATTCAATATTTCAGATATTCGTTGAACTAAAATTTTAGCTACATAAATTTGAAATAAACATTAACTCGTTAACAGTTACATTTAGAACATACGTTTATATGGACTTTTCGAATCTAAATAAGTTCTGGGAATGCATCCTTGAAATATTGCCGGTACGTTTTGGAACACACTGTGTAGGTACTCCTAGTAAAACCTCCAACATATTATTGTTCTTTAAATTAAATGTAATATTTCATTGACAAAGCATTTTTTAGTTGCCAGCAAAAATATCGGAGTGGATTTTGCATTTTCCTGTCTACTATACTAATAACAAACGCATATTTCCAACAAAAATCGTTAAATGTACAAAAAAAGTGGATCGTATTAAAACATCTTAAGATACAGTGGTGTGAAGAAGTCCTACATCACCAGTCTGAATTTGATTCTTGGGGTTTAATGTAACTTTTTAAAATAATTGGATCTTGGAATTCTGTAGAAAAATGATATGTTTAAAATAAACATTGCTGCTTAAATTCCTTTAATCAGTTACCTACTTAATCTGAAAATAATGAGAAGATTAAAATTTATTTAATATCCATTTAAAGCTCATTTGTATGAGAAATACCTTTTGTATTCTAACTATACAGGGTGAGTCTGCTAAGAAGAATCAGCTTGATATCTCATTTAGGTATTTCAAATATTAGAAAAATTATTTTTGAACAGATTGTATAGTAATAGGCAGTGCTCCCTATGCATAAGCACTGTCAAACATGTTCTTGGACTCTTCTGACGAGGTTACATAGTTTTTAGAAACTCTTATTTATAGAAATTATTATTTCAAAAATTTTGAATAGTGTGCATTACTTGGAGCATTGTTCTCTGTAATGATCCATTTTTTAAAAATCGTTTGCTTTATCGGTTCTCCTAAAATATTTTAAATAATGTTTTGAACTTTGTCCGTCATTTCGAATTCGTGCGGTATTAACGTGAAATGTAAGATAAACAAAAAATTCATCTACCAATCTGCCCAAATTTTTTTTTAATATTTTGTTTAAGCGGGATATCAAGCTGATTCTTCTTAGCCGACTCACCCTGTCTATAGGTACCCTGCGTTGGATTTCGAACTTTTATTTGAAATTTATATATCAAAGTTACCCCAGATACTCGCCGAAAAAAGAACGGTATGCAATTATTTTCCATCAGGTACATCGTAGGCACTTCCACCCGCGACATCACCAATAAAGTGCAGCGTAATCAACCAATCGTCGTTGGAGTAATTAGGAAGAATGCAGAAATTGAAAAAACTGAAGATAAATTTCGGAGTAGTCAACCAAAAACCACCTCTAATAGAGATGATCCTGTGTTAAGAAAAAGCAATCTAGCTGAGAAGAGCCGCACTTCTACAGAACTGACCAAATTATAGTCAGGATTTCAGGAACTACTAGTGTGAGTTAGTGTACATTTACTGCGAGGAGAAGACTTCGTAATTTATGGACTCCGAGGTTGTAGAAAACGCAAAAAACCGCTGCTTGCGGCAAAATAAAGACTCAAGCGTTTGCGATGGGCAAATAAACATCGTAATTTGACACGATAACAATGGCAGAAGGTGCTATTCAGCGATGAATTTATCTTTAGTCTTGGTAATCATCCCGGTAAATTGGTAATACACAATGTCAGAAAGTTTTCTGGGAAAATTATTCATCTAAATGCTACTTCTAACAATAAAACAATAAACCTCTGTTGTGATATGGAAGTAGGTACAGGATGATCAGTGCCACAAAATACATTGAAGTACTGCAGAATCTTGCCTAGAAAGAAAGACTTGATTGGAATAGACGTGTTTATTTTCCGGGATAACAATACACTTTACCATAGAGCAAAAGTGGTTCAATCTTGAATGCCAACCAATAAAGTCGATAGAACGGATTATCCAGCACAATTCCCAGGCCTTTATTATATCGAAAACTTGTGGCAAAAGATAGCTATAGACGGTCCACAATTAATAGACCACAGGAATTAATAGAATAGGACAAGAATTCTGTCTCTCCCTTTCTGTTACATTACTTATATGCAAATTTTAAATACACCCCGAAATATTACGCCCGATCACGCAATAGAGGTTGAAATTCCCTAAGTAAAAGCAAAAAGCGGATATGTCCGAAGATTTACAAAATGCTATTTCACAAAATTTAAATGAACTCACCTCCGATACTCCGGTGAATGTGTTTGAAAATCTTAAGAGAAGAGTGCATTTATGTTTACGAAACAATGGTCAACATTTTCAACATCTTTTGTAAAATCATTTATTTTCTTTGTTCTGTAAATGTATATGCAACAATTTTATTTCAAATATGCGTTTATTTACATAGCCCATAACTGCATAATCTCACTACTTCGACCACAGGGACCATAGAACACTTGAGACGGCAATGTAACCTTGAATACTTATAGCTAACTAAAAGTGTAGACAAACGCTGGAAAAATAAAGTGTTAATTTTAAATTTCTATTAAATAAATAACCTAATAAAGTCTTTGACTTTGATTTTTATTGCTCTCTTGGTATATCCATACCAGAAATAGTGCATATCTTACAATAAAGTTACTATCTTGGAAACGGTCGGGTTTATCGACTTTTAACAGCAGTAGTTTTTTTAATATTTTTGAAAATATTATTATTTTGCCGAAAGTATGAAAAATAAAATAATGTAAAAGATATCGTAGAAAGTAGTTCCCGATTCTCCCACTGGTGACGCCTTTGGTGCACTTATTAAAGCGAAACAAGGCTTTGACCTCCAACCTTGATGAGTAACGTATGCACACAAAATTTTAAAACATAGATCCAACTATTACCATAATGGCATATTTATATGTAGAAAAGTGCTCTACCAAACCTCGCTTTAGAAGGCTGTAGATCCTTAACGAAGTATTTTCTGCCCCAGGTTTATTTGAACTTTATTTTTTAGTTTGGTGTTTCGCTCCCAAAGTTTGGGGAGAAGTTTTTGTTACACCCTGTATGTGTATATTTTGTAACTTCCTTGCATATAAAAATTCGCGTCGTGGTTATATTCAATGATGTTGTTGTGGTACTGGTCAAAACAATCAAACAAAAAAGTGTTTCAGGTTATGTGATTTAAATTTGAAAGTTGGGCGTTCTCGGTGAAGCGTATAATGTCTGAATTTAGACTACATCATTTGGTTAAACAGCTTCTTGATATTTCAGGGTAATTATGATGTTATCAAACGATATTGTAACTATTCCATTTTTTCCAACTTGCTAGGTTGAAGGATGATACCCACAAAGACTTTGTGGAATTTCTTCAAAAGAAAATGACAACAGACAATAAAGCAACGAGTAGTTCTCCTATTCTTATACAAAGCTTGGTCCAGCATTTGGCCCAAGCATCACCAAACCCTCAACAACTGTTATCAAAAGTAGAAGATTTAAAAGAAAAGAAGTAGGAATGCTTCTAGAACAGTTTTTGTTAAATAAACCTTAACTATTTTTGCAGTGTTGATTCATTATGCGAATATGTTCAGTTACTTCATTATATTTCTCAAGATACAGGACTGAAAGAGTTTTTACAAAAACCGAACAAAAAATTGGATGCACTCGACTCGTGTACTTCCTTAAGCAGCAGCAGCACGACTGTTACAACAAAGGATGATTTACAACAAGTAAGCTTTAAGACGTTTAAATTATTCAGCTCAGAAATTTTGTTGTGTGTTACAGTTTAAAAGTCGTTTAAAAAAAGCCCTTTCAAAGCAACCTTCAACAAGGGAATTAGAACGAAGCAAAATTTTCGATAGAACAATTATGCCAGTTGCAAGCTCTACATCAGTAACATCATGGGTACAAAGGCGTCCCAGCATGTCTTGGGACTTCTCTTCAGCACATTTAACTTCCAGCAGTAAAATGTTAATTGAGAATGTTCCAGCAGATTCTCAAGAAAATATGTTAATTGAAGATTTATTGAATGTCTTGATTGGATTAGCTGGTTGTTACATAGAAGCACTACCGCTTCGGGATCAATACTCGGCAAGGGAATTTAAAATAAGTGACATGGTTGAACCGTCTTTAAGAGAACTGGTCAAACAAATTTTGCCTTTAGCTTCACATTATTCCGTAGTCCAGAGGTTTACAGAAGAGAAAATGCGGTTTGAATTTGGGCAAGTGTGTAATGCATTAGCTGAGTGCATGGGAACTTTAATTATTGAATATACGGTTAGTTAATTAATTTCTGCGGTAATTTAAATTTGAGACATAGAACTTTACCATGCAAATTCGAACATTAGCTCCCTTAATTATTTTAAAGTAACATTGTTATAGATAAATAATTGTTCAGCATTAAAATTGTATCCTTAAATATTATTTACTTTTTCCAATACCACCATTATTTTCCATAATACTAACCAACAACTTATAAACATTGATCAAACTAACAGTGCCTACCTATGATTCTGGCACTTAAAATAGTTATTAGCATAGAAAATTACTTTTTAGCTGTTAAAGTCTAGCTAGTATTAATG
>JABXWE010102263.1:0-62639 GCA_014611495.1 Limonius californicus
TTCCGTTTGGCAAAATTACAAGCCCGAAACTTGTGAGGTCCGTATATTGGTCCTCACTTGTTGCCGGTGCTCACTCCTTACGGGACTTTTCAATGGCTGTGTCTCACTTAGGTAGCCATAAGTAAATATATATATATATATATATATATACATATACAGGGTGTTAATGAATTGCAGGGACAAACTTCTAGGGCTTAAGTATACATGTGTTTCCTTTCAGGGATAGAGCTTCTCAAGGATTCTTTAAGAAGCGCCTAAATGTAGGCAACTCAATTTACTACCTACTATTTGTTTCCATAACGACGGAAATTAATACAGGATACATAAAGCCCTCTAACCCACTTTTCAAATTCAAATTAAATTTGGGTAAATTGAGTTGCCTACATTTAGACGCTTCTTAAAGAATCTTTGAGGACACGTTTCTGACCATACATTTATTAACAAAAAATGTTTGCTTTCATGTATACTTTAAGCCCTAGAAGTGTGTCCCTGCAATTCATTAACACCCTGTATATATATACATATATATTAAGCTAAGACATACGTTTGCGTTAATAAAATTCCCTCCAAGCCTACTTAAACGGGCTTTTTCGAATACTCTCTACATTTAATTTGATGGAAGTTACATGAAATTATGAGAATGGTAATTAATTTAAGTGCACTTAAGGTCAAATCTAAATTTTCGGATTAATTTAAGGTAATGATCAACGTTACCTATAAATAATATACAAAGGGAACGCAACATATGTACCTGCATTAGTAATGTCTGTTAAGTTTCTGGAGGTAGAAGCTATGGGAAACACTCCGTACAGTAGATTTAACAAAGCGTTCCCAAGTTGTGCTATTATTTAGACGTATAATTAAGGCCGAGTGCACCTTGGCCTAACTTTGCTCTTTAATAATTAATATAATCGAATTTCATTTAAAAATAACCCTATTACGTGTATTTTAGGGCTCAATTTCTAATTAAACTGTTAAGTTTGTATATGTAAAGCCGGCAATACACGTAACTGCATACTTGAACGGTATGCTTTCACACAAATTACTGTACAAGTATATGATAATATTACGAATTATTTTGAGTGTACAAGCGACATAAAAATATTTAAATTTTCGTATTGTATACTTACATATGTCGTGCTTGCGTAGGTGTAACTTGAGTATTCCGCGGAAACTTGTGCAAGCCTGAATCAGTTCGTAGGTTCTTCCCATTCCGAGAAATCACAAGCTGCAAATACTTTTTCTCTCTAACGATCATGATTCTAATTAAAGGATAAAAACTGTCAAGTGCATTTCGTTCATTTGTATGTAATTCTGCCAATTACGGGAATATATGGTCAATTCATTTAAAAGATGTGTGAGTAACTTTTCCTTGGTTTATCCAGCTTTTACATCACAAGCTACCGTTTTTCGTTTACTTTTTTCCCCTGAGAACTACAACGAAAGCAGCTAAAGCGATCGCGTCCTCGTATATTTGTGTCGTGTGGAAGCTTTCTGGCCGTCAGGTATACTTGTACAATAAATTTGTGCAAGCATATCGTTCCAGCATGCAGTTACGTGTGTAGCCGGCTTTAGGAATATGCAAAACGGTTACAATTTCATTACTCAGCACGATGATAAAATTTTATTTATCTGTTCCTATGGGAAATTGGTTTGAACTATCATTTTCTTTAGAAATGTGTATATTACATTATTGTTTAACTGTCTGCCTCTCTCTCCTTCTCTTCTCCCGGCTTCTCTGTCTTACCATTTTTTGTTTATTTGTTTTCAACCTTGCATTTACCTTTCCACCGTTCTTCCATCTTCATTTTTTTTTGCTTCTCTTTATCCCTGGGTTGGTAAATATTTGTTTAATATTGTTCAGAAACGTATTTCTTTCTGATTTATTTCTTATTGACTTTTTTCTGTCTCGCATTTCTCTCTCCTTCCGGCTCTGTCTCACTCAAGTATTACTTTTTACCTGCTTCCTCTATTTTTTTCTTCTCATTATTCTAGTTTTCTCCAACCTCCTTCTTTCCATTATATTGTTTCTGAAGTTTTATCAAATTTTATGAAGCATTTCATGTTTGTTTATCTGTTTGTATCTCTCTCGTTCATCGCTTTTCGTTCCAATTATTCACTTAATGGTTTTTATTTCATTTGGTTTAGTCGTCCATTTTTGTAAGTTTGTTTTCCTGCCCCTCTTGCACTTTATGAACAAATTTTATATAAAATATTTCCCTGAAATCTACCCTTCCTTTCTCTCCCTCTTCTCCCTCTGTGCTCCTCTCTTTTCCTCTCCCTGCTCTCCTTCTTCTCACCTCTCTCGTTTAACTATTTGCTCCCCATTATTTTATATTTCGTTTGTTGATTTTCATTGAATTTTGTTAAATTTTTCGTGTTTGTTTGTCTGTTTGTATCTCTTTCATTCACCGCTTTTCCTTCCAATTATTCACTTATGGTTTCTGTTTCATTTGGTTTAAACATTCATTTTTGTATGTCTTTTTTTAGTGCCCCTCTTGCACTTCATGAACAAATTTTATATAAAATATTCCTCTCAAATCTACCCTTCCTTTCTCTCCCTCTTCTCCCTCTGTTCTCCTCTCTTTGCTTTTCTCTCCTCTTCTTCTTACCTCTCTCGTTTTCCTATTTGCTCCCCACTATTTTATACTTGGTCCTTCATTTGTTGCTCTTTCTTCCAATTGTTTATTTATTACTTTTGTTATAGTTTAATTTAGGCATTCATTTTTGTATATCTTCTGCTGTTTCGTACTCTCTCTCTCGCACTTATTATACATATTTTATTTCAAATATTCCTCCTCAAACGTACCCATTCACTCTCTACCTCTTTTCCCCCGTTTTTTACTTTCTTCCTCCCATTCCTTCGCTCCTCCCGGCTCTCTTTTATATTTTGTTTCATAATATTCATTGATTTTGTTAAATCTTTCATGTTGTTTTATGTTTGTATTTCTCTCGTTCGTGTCGTTTCGTTTTAAGATTCTTTCTTTCGTCTCTTCCCCCATTCTCATCTACTTTAATGTTCATGATTTGTATTGAATTGTATTGTTTTTCATGTTTGTTTATCTGTATTTGTTTTTTTCCTATCCCCCTCTTTTCCTGCTCCCAACCCTTTCTCTTCATATATTTTACTTTATTATTTTTGGAATACTTTATCTCATCTGTCTTTAGCATTAATTTTTCCCAGCATGCAAATTTCTCTTTGTGTTATAACAAAAAGTCATTCTCAGGTTTAGAAAATTAATAACAAACAATGCAATATGTTTTCTTATCTTTATAATTCAATGAATTCTTAAAATTTTCTCTCTTGTCTCAAAAAGTCATCAGTTGAGGTTTAGAAAGTCAAATTACATACATATGTATAGCTGTAAACAATAGAATATTGAATGAAATTCCCTTTCCGGTTAAACAGGAAGTGTTAAAGAATAATAAATAACCTACTCAAACTGTGCGTGTTCTTGGCTTTACGATTTTTAGGGTGATAAACGTTCTGCATCACCAGGTGTAATTTATTTTTTCTTTCATTTACAGTTCTTTTACGGCACTAATTTAGGCTTATTTAAAAAATTGTTCATTGTACACCTAACATACTATTTTGCCAATCACCGTGAGGAAGATATCCTACAGTATTTTTTGTATCTAATACAAATATTTTTAATATTAAATAAGCGGACACCGCGCTTAAAATAAAGTCACACTGTATTAGGGAAATTCATTCTCTTTAACAAACATAGAACTAGGATTGTACATAATTTTGATATATTTCGGATATATTCTTCTTCTTCTTTAAGTAGGTACTTTCTCTCTTATAAGACCTAGCGATTTCCTTCCTTATGAGTGTGTTTCGTTTATTTAGTAGCACAGACATAGAGGACCTACAGTTTAACGCGGGCTCCGAATCACGGGAAGTGTAAACACTTCTACTGCAGAGAAGATTTACTAGTCAGGATGCCTCGCTGGTTTGAGATTGCCTTGCTAGGGAAGAAGGTCGTTAAAAATCCTACGTTCTGGTACTGGGAATTGAACCTAAGTCTTTCGCGTAGAAGTTTAATGCGCTGAGTTCTAGCCCACGGCGCCCTTTAGGCATATACAGAAGTAATATGACGCCATAAAAAATTTTGAAGTATTCAGGCCATACAGGAAACAGTTGCCTACGAAAAACTGAAAAAGAACGACATACAAGAGCAAGCTCGTAATGTTTTTAATACTTTGAAATGCTTTCCACGGTCCGAATTTAGGTTAAAATAAATATTTAATTTGATCCCTCAACCTGAGTGTGCTTTCGGTGGAATATTTATTAATGCTAAAAAAAACGCTGAGGTGTTTTTTCTGCCAGCACGATTTTTATATCGTGGATTTTAACGCCTGGTGCTTTGTAGACGGAATATCTGCCTGTGAATCTGATCAAGTACGTGATGCTAAAATAAGATACAGCCTTCTAAACCAAAGAACAGCCTGACGTCACAATCAATAAAAGCGAAAGTTGTCTGGAAAATGCGTCGGTGTGTGATTTTCTCAGGGTATACTTTTCGATTTCGATAAACAACTCGGGCTTATGGATTCTGAAATACTTCACTTACTCTTGGAAATTCTATAATTTCAGTACTGGATATTACAGTAAAACTGAAATCTGTAATTCTTCATATTTGAGGAAATATATAGGGTGGAGCAAGTTATCCCCCTTAAAAGTGGTTGACGCAGTCCAATTACATGTATTACACCAACTAAGATTTTTGGATTTTTTATAGTCTAGAAGTGAATCGTAATTACTTTATGTCAAGTTGATCTCATATTGTACTAATTAACAGCTCTACTAGCAGTAATTATATTAGTATTCAACTAGAGAAGCACCCATTGGTGCAACTGTGTCATGATGAAATTTAAACAAGTGGAAAACTACAAAAAATAAATATGAACGTAATTCTTCTGGAATCACACTTCTGGAATTTATTTATTTTTTTCAGGAAGATTCAAGGCGCCTACATTTTTTTAGGCGGCGGTCTTCTAGTTGGATGGCGCCTTATATATGAATTGCAAGCTGCAGCCGCATTTCCGCTGCATTATCCAAAAAGAAGCAACTCGTTTATTTGAAAATATCTTTCTTGAAATTTAAGAAAATTGAAAGCTTGACTTGGTACCGTCCTTAGCAAACATTTAACAGTTTAATTAAACTAAATAAAAAGTGTTTCTGGTTCCCATGCTGTATGTGTATGTTGGATTGCTGCTTTTGACGGGGGACAACTTAAATGGGCTACCCTGTATAAAGTTAATTCCGTATCTCTTCCACCTGTCTCAATTGTTTTGTTTACTTAAACTCCGCTCTAGTAGAAGCCGGATATACTGCTTGTGATTACAGAAGTGGCATATTCGTATATAGCGGACCAATGCAATTTTCTAGCTAATTAAGCTATTCGCTTTAACAGTGCATGCTCGCATTATCGCAAATCCAATTATTACGTTATGCAGATAATTCTGAATCAAGTTTCCGTGGAAGTCTTCGTAATTAGTTAGCAGCTACGCATACTTACAAAGTACGTAACTTACATCTAGACACAGTTGATGTATTTGTTATTAAAATTATAACAGTTAGCGAAATAATTAACAATATTGCTTTATATGTTATAGAGCATCATTTTAGCAGCGCTCGCAACAATCTTATTGTGGTAGGATTTAATATTGTATAAATAACTTGCCAGAAAATGCATCGTAATGGGCGCTTAATTCTGGGAGCATCCAGCCCATAAAATACTAAATGATAACAAATATTAACAAATTAGTTAGAATTGAAATCGTTCCTTGTAAATTTATTATATCGTCTTCATTTTTCCTTCGTTGAACTTCTCTTTTTATTAATTTATTGAGCTCGACGAGTTCTATTTCTAACTCTGAACCGTAACTTCATTGAAACATAATATCATTGGAGTGGTTTTTAACACATTTTACAATCAATCTCTATTGTATTATAAAAGAACTTTATGTATCGCATTCAGTAGGATCAAACATGACGAAAATTGGATTGGAAATAATATTACATTTTTGACGAAGATTCTAACCTTACCGACTGCGCCATGTCGAGTGGATGCGTAATGTTTATGAAACTCTATTGAATGTTAAAAATTTTGGGCGGAATTATTGTACAATGGAAGAAACATATTGTTTGGTTTTTTAGATGATCCCTTTTTCTAATTAGTTCTTTGGTTTTTGTTGAAATATCCTCTTTCGTTAGTAGGGCCATCTTTGGCAGTTGTGGTCTCCATCACGTAATATAAGCGTTGGATTTCAATTACTGTTTACTTAGACTGGTATAAGTGTGTATCTTTTTATGACTATTGTCACCTCCAGATTCCTGAAACCTATCTTCCTCTTTGTCGACTCTTATAGATACTCGTAGAGCTTGTCCAATATAGCTGAAGCCTTGGTCGCGGATTGCGCATAGCAAGGTGTCACAGAGCTCATTCTAAACTTGAACTACGCGCTTACAATGTCGGTACAGTGCGAGAAATAGTAGTAGTAGTAGTAGTAGTCTATGAGTTTAACTAATGTATTTTAACTATAGACACCGCACTGAAAGAAAGTTTCTATCGCCGAGTGTACTAGGTCTGTGACGTCGATTTGTCATCTCACTTCGACATGCTTGATCTCACTTCCTTGTTTGCACATTTCGCAGGTCAGTGTGTTCTAGTCTATGATTCAAGTCTAATTCTGTGTTCTTAATTCTTTGTTTGTTATTGTTAATATAATTTCGACGTTATTTTTGAACGCTCCATTTGGTGAGACCCAGTTCTATCTGGTTGCTATCTCCTTTCTTGAAGAAGGAAGGAGAAAAAACCTGATGAACCAACACGTTGTACTTCTCTCAACGCATTATAAATTGCAGATTGTATCGGGGGTTGTTCAGGCAGAAATTGCCTCTCCTCACTTCGGCCTACTGAAATCTTCTTTGAAATCCTTTTGGTCTAAAAGAACCCTTTAAGCGTTAAACTTCTTACGAACTTTAGGACTTTCCAGGAAGCTATTTTGCTCACTTCTTCAGGTGTTGTATACACCTTTATTGAAACCTTTGGCGGATTACAACTTAGTAGTTGCAAAGAATATGTTCCACTGTTTCACCCGCTGCTTCACAGAATTGGCATGAGCTATCTTCAGCTTCGCCCATTAAGTTGAGATTATATTTCAGTGGGCAATTTCCAGTTAGAAGGGAGGTTATTTCCCTGCGCTTTCCTGTGTGCTGAGTTCAAGCAATTCTCGCGCTCTATTTAGCGAATGGTAAATACATTTCTTCGCCTGTCTTAGACCTGGATTGTTTTCCAGTGCCTTTTGGACGTCTTCCCATTTATTGATCCCAGCCATCTTTTTGCAATGCCACGGAAAGGTTTCCTGTATCTGACCTGTTTCCAGTAATGGTTTCATGGCCAGGCACTCACATCAAGATTACCTTGTTGTTTCTTGCCAGCTGGTTTAAAGTTTATAGACATTCCAAGCAACTTCAGACTTAAAAGTGTAAGTCTTCAGAGCTTTTAAGTGTTGCTTGGCTGTCTGATGAGATATAGATTCTGGCTCTACTATGGCGTTTTCTGAGGCACATTTACGGCATGAGACTCCATTTGAAAGATGGTAGGCGTTTGACCCAGGGCTTTTGACAATCTTACACCGGGGTCGTTAATGCCTATACCCACGCAGTTTTTGTTTAGGATCCGTCTGTGTAGAAAGCGACACATCCTTTTTCTAGTGTAGGCTCCCCTGAACTCCATGTTTGGCGGTCCGAAATAACCACTTCAAACAATCGCTCACAGTTGAGTCTAGCTCGCATTAATATGTTAGTTGGTTCGGAAGCAAATTCCTTTAGGACTTTTAGGTTCTCCTGCTTCGAATTTCTTATTCAGCTTCATTATGAAGGCCCTTGGCATACCATAGTCCTTACTTGTAAGTGTAGAGGAACAAGATTAGCATAGCCTCTAAAATTGGACAGGTATGTATAGTACTTGTTGTTCCACACAAGCCAGTCGTTGTTTTAGCAACCTGTTTTGCTCTGTAATTTCTTTTGTTTATGACTGTCATCAAAGAATATAGATCTATATTCTTTGCTACCATACTAGAAATGCGTAAGTGACCATGGGTCTCACCACCGTTAAGTATGTCCAAAAGATCATCTTCGGTTTCAGACCCCAGTCCCTCAAAGAATAGTTTAATATCTTCCAGCCTTTACTTTACTTTGTTGTTTTTTATAGTTTAATTACTATAGAATACTTCTATTTTTAATGTTCACGCCGCCTACACGTGAATCATGCTTAAACCGTCTTTGAATTTTTCCACTTTTACTTGGTCTCTTTTAGCTACATAAAATCCTTTCTTCTTTTTTGTGTCCGTTATTCTTTTGCCGAATCTTCTTATTTCTGAAATTCCTGGCATGTTCCATTTTATTTTGTCTATGGCTTATTCTAATTCTATCATTCTGTCTGGTGTAGAAGTTCTCGAATTTAAAGTACCAACTGTTAGCTTCTGTTTTTTTTTATCTATATGGTTTTATCTGCTTTCCTTTCTTGTTCAGTCTTTAGGGCAGGGTATTCTTTTACGGCCATTGTGAGAAATGTTTTGAGTTGCTGTACAGATTCTCTTTTCCCCTTTTCCGTTTTAGCTTTCAGTCTCTTGTTTTACTGTATTTGTTTTCTGTGTATTTTAGGTCATTTTCTATACAGCACGATAATCAGTTAAACGTTCATTTCTTCATCATTCCCAAAAATGTGTACGGTACTTTATTTGTTCTTTGCCATTAATAAATTATGTGAACCCAATCGATTAGTTCTACTACAATGGAAGCTTTTCCTTGACAGCTGTATGTATTTTTAGTATTTCTTGTAAGAATTTACTACGGTTTGATCTCTAACTCCTCTACGCCTGATTCTTTTATCACCGTATTGTTTCTTTTCAGTGCTTTTTCTTGTGCTTCCCTTTTATCTAAAGCATCTCTCTTTCCTTCGTTAGGTTTCTTTATTTTCTCTACCCCAAGCTTCTCTTCGTATATGTCCTCTTTAAATGGTCTTAAATTGCCATTGTTTGTTTTTTATTCTATTTGTAGTTTATCTACTTCCACGTTATGTTTTTTATTATTCATCTTCATTTTACTTTTTATTTTAAACAGCTACTTCTTTATGCCGTCCATTTCTAACTCCTCCGTGGTTTCTGTTCCTGTTTAGTAGTATAAATCTTTCTTTGTTCCAGTTTTTTGAGGTTATATTGCTTCAAATGATGCTTCCTTTAATTCTTGTTCCTGTTCTTTCTGTTCCTCTCAACTTGTAATCCTCTAGTGGTCCTAGGCAATTTTTTTCTCTGCACTCTCATTTGTAGTTGCGTTACTTGTTTTCAAATTTATTCCTTAGTTTTAGTTCAAATTTTTAAGGTCTGGCAATGCATTTATAATTGATGGTAATGTCAGTTATAACTTGGTTCTAATTTTTAGTAATTCTTCACATCTCCAGATGCGTTACTGCTTGCTATTTCTATTGATCTATCATTCGGGAAACTTGCAGCTGTTTTCGGTAAGCAGACTGGGGCTTATATTTACATATTCTTTTTTTGCCAAAATCAAGTTTTCCAACAGTCTGATAAAGTTTGTTACATGTGTGACACATTCATTCCTGCTACATGATGTGTCACGAATCAATCTGTATATTTACAGATATTTGTCGATTTGTGTGTCATAGCTACCGTAATCTGTCAGATGTAAGGGAACAATATCAAAAGTTATATTTAAATATCGACCAAGAATATACCAAGACACCTACATGCTGGATTGAAGTCAAAACGGAAATTCCTTGAAAGGGAAAAATATCAATTTCTGATTTCCGCGAAATAAAATAAGTTAGACACACCAAAAATAGAAAAATTAGATTAGACTGCAAGCAGTGGAAAGGCGGCAGATTAAATTCCGTTATAAGACAGCCGTTAGACATAAGCACGAAACCTTCAAGGACCACTTTATTCGAAAATTCATGGAACGCGTCTCAGAGCTGAAACTATTCTGCAGCTCATCTTGTGTAATAATTTAATCAAAATTATAATCCCAGTATATGCTGTGGCTGTAAAGTGTAGAACAAAGTCGTTAGAATACGTTAAAGAATCCAATTTTAATTCTCCTAAAGCCCCTAACAGTTTTGTGTTATCCGTGTTAAATATACAGAGTGGGCCAGTTAAATTGTCCCACCTTAAAAGTGATTACCGCTAACAGGAGCAATTTTTCTGATACGATTTGGTTAAAATTTGTATGGTCAATTTAACCCAGTGATTGAAAAGAATTTTTGATACAGTAGATTATCTTCTTCAATATATTTCCGATTCTGGATAGTAAAAAATACACACTAAATGTGAAAATCGTAAACTAAACTGCCCTATGAGTACAGGAATTATTGGGAAAAAATCTGAGTTTTACTTTTTTGACGCTACTACCTGAACAGCAACAGATTAATTTATTCTTTGAACATTTAGGGCTTACTTTAATTATCTTGTAACCCAATAAAGATGATAGTGAATTAATACGTTGGTATCAGCATGACGGAGTTCCACCATACTCTACTGTTAATATATGTAAATACCTTGACGAAGTTTCATGTCTATGAAGCGAAATAAAGGCTCAATTAAATAAGGACAACTAAATAAAATCTCTGTAAGTGTCATAACTAATTAAATGTTGTTTGTTACTATTAAACGATGTTTTCAACGACACCATATCTCAAACATGGACAGTATCAAGCACGAGGTAATGAGTTTTTATGTAATTTTCAAAACTTGATTCTGAGTATAATAGTGCGAGGAGTGTTCAAATGTAAACAGGAATTTGGTTAACGATGAAAACTGTATTACTTTTCGATGTACTACCCCTGCCTAGCGATGTTCTTGCGCCACTGTACTGGAAGATTTTGATATCTTCCTGGAAGAATTCCTTGGTGGGTATGGGTATCCACTCTTAAACAGCTTCGATCTGACTGAAATGTTTTGCCGGCTAAAAATTCTTGAAATGGGCCAAACAAATAAAAATCGGAAGGAGCAAGATCAGGCTGTTTGCTGCATGTAGAAGAAGGTCCCACTGTAGTTTGTTTATGGTTTAAAGTGTTCTTGCAGCGGTATGAGGACGAGCATTGTCTTGGAAAAACCTAACACAACTTTGTCTTCTCTTCCGTTTGTTCCTGGTCGCCAGCTTAACTTTATCGTGCAAAAGTGCCGAATAGTAGTTTGCATTAATTAAACGGCGTTCAGTATAGACATCAACAAAGAGCACTTTTCGGGAATCTCAAAAATGACTTTACCAGCTGACAACATGGGTTTTGCTTCCTTGGAAACTTAGAATAAAACCACTGCGTGCTTGCACATTTTGACTCCGGAGTAAAATAATGTATAATGGGCCTAAAATAGCTTTGCCGGTCATCGCGCAGAGTGATGGACAAAAACGTGGGTGTAAGAAAGTGACAGAGTACAAGCGTTACGAGCCGTGTACACTTAGCAACGGAAGTTTAGAAGTTAGCTTCCAATAGAATCAGGAGTAAATCAAATAACCAATAAATAACAGCACAAAACAAACAACTATGATAAATTTAACAAAATTAATAACAACTACGACAACAACAGCGAACTAACAACACACACACACACACACACACACAAGAATAACAATAAAAAAACTGTAACAAGATAAGACTTTTTCTTTAACTGTACTAACGGTCTTCACGCCCTGAACTTGCAGCAACTAGTGCGTGTCCCTACCATCGTTTTGCCAGTGCGCACATTTATCCACCGGCAGAGCTAAGTTAGGGCCACTGTACGCAGCTTTTATCAGTTGTCATAATTGATTCCAAAAATGCATCTTCTTCTCTCTCATATCTCTGCAGTAAAGAAGAAGCGATTTGCAAATGATTCAACTTGTGCTTTTCGCTCAATAAGCGCATAATCAATCTGCCACGTACCTTGCGATACTTTAGATTGTTTTTTATGGTCTTCAACATTGATTTGTAAATTTTGTCGAAAAAAGTCTTTAAAGTTTTTTTCATTTTCACGGTTAACCGATGTTGCAGCTCTTCGTACATGCGGGTCATTTTCTACATGAGTTCTCCCGTCTCTAACAGATTTAGACGACTCAAACAACTAACTTTTAGGTATTGATCGCCGTATTGTGCTCGTAGAATTCCAATCGAATTTACACCTTCATTCGTAAGAAATATGATTGTTATGCACTGTTGCAGTCTATATTGAACAATACTTTTCGATATCCTAACTGTAACTGTCAATATAATATTCTAACGAAATAATTGCGATGGATATATTAACACGAGCCTCGGCCAACAGTTAATTAGTTTAATTTTTAAAATTGTCTTTAGATGGAGTTCTAATTTAAACCTTCCTAAGTTTGAACACTCCTCGTTTTACATTATGCACTGTTTTTTCAAGGTTATTAGTGCGGATTCCATCTCTTAGAATTTTTGGTAATATTAGCTCTTATTAACTGACTATCAAATGTTCAATCGTATCTTTTAAAGATAACATTAAAAGCATTTTATTATGCAATAAAATCAGCACACTTTCGTAATTAATTGAATGACGTAATGATTAAATATAGACATTCAATTCTATTTCCTTAGGTCTAGCTGGAATAGAACAAGTTTATCTGTTTTCGTGACCTTGAAACTATACTTTCAAGGTTATTAAAATTAATTGTTTAGCCTTGAAACTACATTTTTATGGTTATGAAGTTCACTAAACTAAATTTATAAGGAAGTTGCTGATAAACATCTCAGTAAACGCAATACACAGCATTGCCCACTTCGGGGCGGAAAATCTGAAGGTTAAGGACAAAAACAAAAAACCCATTTTTTATAGCCGGTTACGCAATCACGGCTCAGAAGTAGGTGTACTGCAGGAACGCAGGATTCAATTCTGTTGTTTTTTCTCTCCAAAGGATGTAGTCCTAATGACTTCCTGAAAGAGGATCCTGTTCCAGTATTTTTACGAAAATCGATATTTAGGGAGCAGCTTTACCGTTCCCTCTTATCTCCTCTTCCTGGAAAACAGCCCGATTAAGTCTCGATTGCGTTAATTTAGGTCAAGTTTAACATGTTTTCACTAAATTAACAGAAAATAAAGAGCTAACCCAATCAAAATTAATACATATTAAATCTGCTGTTAAGTAATTAATGCAAATATTAAATACGGAGTTTCCCAAGACGCCCGGACAGATGTAATAATTATTATGTAATGTACAAGAAAGTTATATACAGGGTGTCCTGAAAATAAAGGGGCACAGCTTAACTACAGCTTCCTGAGGTCAAATGGGACCGATTAAACTAAACATACCTTAGTACAACGGTGCTCCATTACGAAGTTATGGTGCCTCAAAGAAGAAAAAGAATATTTTTAACATTGTGTATATTTCAAAAACAAAATGGCGGATCACGCTGAAAATTGATCCACATCCGCTGCAGGGGAAGCCAAACAATCTCAAAGTGTAAGTGCATATTGCAGAAGACGCTGTCGGCAAATTTTTTTCGTATCTCTTTTATCATCATTTTTTTATTATTAACATTTTTATTCTTATGGGTAAAGTTTATGAGACAGAAAATATTTTTACAAAAAAGATGTACTTGTTTCATGTCGATAAAATGTTCCGTTTTCAAGAAAAACGCACCTAATCATGTCAATACTACAATTTATTTTCGGCTTAGACCGCGTCGTCATTTGGGAACTACACCCAGCATTATCAGGTAAGAACCGACCAGTAGCTTGTCTGCCTTTACAAGTGTTTGCTCTAGAAGCAATATTTGTTCAGTGTTTTTCACTCTGAAGATGCAAGCTGCAATGTCTTGCGAAACGTTAGTTTGTATGGGTTCACAAACAGCTAACAGGCATAAGCTGATTAAGTATTATTGTCCTGGCAAACAAAATACATCAAGATCAAATCCTTGTCTTTCCCAAGGTTTCAATAATCTAAGCACACGGTCCTGTTTAGACAGGCAGGGCCTACGAACAAATATTGCTCAAACTTCTAGAGCAAATGCTTGTAAAGGCAGACAAGCTACAGGTTGGGCCTTACCTGATAATGCTGGGTGTAGTTCCCAAATGACAACGCGGTCTAAGCCGAAAGTACATTTGTTATACATTTTCAAGTTGTTCTCTGTTAGTTTGACAAGATTAAACTAGTGTATTGTTGTTTTGCTGAGTTATTATAGAATCTATTAAGTAATTGTTGTTGTTCTAAGTGCTTTTAATTTGTTATTGTAGTTCTATTTATTACCATTTAGTATAGGAAAAAATCAGCCGACAGCGCCTTCTACAACGTGCTGTAATATAATGTTCGGCTTCCCCTGAAGTGTATGTGTACCATTTTTCAGTTTGATCCACCATTTTGTTTCTAAAATGTACCTAGTGTTAAAAATATTTTTCTTCTTTAAGGCGCCATAACTTCTTCACAAAACACTTTTGTACAATAAATTGCTAAGACACCATTATGGAACGAGACCCATAGGTTGAAAGGAGATGCGTAGCGAAACAGAAGGTGATTGGCTTCTAATGATTCTCATAAACAACTAAGCTTGTACATTCCCATAATTTATGTTTATGTAGCTTTCTCGAATATGTTAGTTCAGAATGGTTAGTTAGTTTGTTGTAGAAACACAAGAATGTAGTTGACATTGATCAATTTTGCAGTGTTAGGACCACTCCCATAATTCTTCCACACGTGTACACCGATTTATCCTAAACGTCAATGTTAAAAACCATTATCTCCAGTAATATACTACACTATAGTTACATACAACTGTAATTTAGAATTGTGGAACGTTTTTTTTTTAGAAATTACATATTAGCGGTAGCATATCGGTTTGTCTCGCCGTGTGCAGTATTGTCTGAAATCAGGCAGGAGCGAACGGTTTTCAGAGTAAAGGCGACATCCCTGGGTGTAAAAGGCAATCTAGGAAGCGCAGTCATCCGAAAGCCATAAACCACGGATGAACCGACACTTCATTAGCTTTTGATTTTTTTTATCGCCTTCTGTATATTACAACAAAAGCATTTGGTTACATTGATGTAACTGAATTTTTTAAATTTACTTTTCAAATATTTGTGTTTTGTTACGCCTATTTACCTTAGGTATATGGTTTCGAAGATGCCGCCCCGTCATCTGAGACACATTTTATATATTTCAAGTCAGGTTAATAGGCATAACAATGAGTTCATCTACTAACTAATATGGAATTTATTTTTCAAGTATTAATTTTTGCGACAATGGGTTTAATTTTTACTGGTACATATAAAGATGCGGTTAGTTGGATCTTTAAAAATAACTTGATGGAATCTTTTAGACAAACCGGAAATGTATGAGCAATGTTTTAATGTTTTAAAACGGCAATTCCTAACCTAGGAAAACAATTCAATTTGGCAGCAAACCAATTTTGGTAAGGTTCGTTAACATATTCCATATCAAGTGCTTCCAAACGTTTTCTAATTTATTCGATTTCATGTTTTGGATTAAGAAGGGAACAAGTTCACGAGCACTTAGGCTGTGCGAGTGCATGGTAGTCGACCGTCTCGTCCTTTAGTTGGCACTTTCGACAAGTTGGGTCATCAACTAGTCCCATCCTGTGCATGTGCTTATTTAGTCGGCAGTGCTCGATGAGTATTCGTACGATGAGTTGTAGTTTTTTCCGTGGCAGACGTGCACAAGATTTTGACATTTTTTGTGGTGGGCATCCTTGCTTGTCGGTATTTTCTGTTTGGACCCATCTGTTGTAATGGTGTCTTTGGGCTTCTTGATTAATTATGGTACGAGCAGTATCTAGCAGGGTGGGCGAGGGCGCAACTGCCGGTTCGGAACCGGAAAAAGGGTCTTGTCTCACCAGGGCATCAGCCTTCTCATTGTCATATTCCTTTATGCCCTTTTACCCAGGTGAGTTTTAGGACATTATTGCCAGATGCTAGCTCCAGCGTGCGATGGCACTCAAGTACCACACCTGAGACAATTTTGTATCTGTTCAGGGCCAGTAGGGTTGCCCTACCGTCGCTAGCTATTCTAATGGTTTAATTTGGATACCACGCTTTCAGAGTCGTGTTTGCACCCTGCATTAGGGCCATCACTTCCGCTTGAACGTCGGTCGTGAGTTTGCCTAGTGCTATGCTTTCGCTTAAGTCCAAGTCCAAGAAAATAACTGCTCCTGTGCCTTCTGCTGCTTTGGATCCATCAGTGAAGATGGATATGTCAGGTTAGGCTGCTGCTTCGGTGTTTGTGGGGTCACTGAAGTGCTTCTTGAAGATGTATTTGGGTGGGAGCAAGGCTACCACTGCCCCAAGTGCCGGTTCCTTTATCATTAAATAAAGTCTTTATCTGCAACCTTAGGGACGCCATCGGTGCCGCTACATGTTATCAGCTGCCAAAAATTTTAAACAAATAACACTCATTCTTCATTATTTACTTCAGTTTTTGTAAAACCGAAATCTAAATATTCTTGATTTTGCTTTCGGAGTAATACTCTGTCAACCTGAATTTGTTGAAGTCGACACTCCTCTGTGGTCAGATGCCCACTTGCGGCCAAGTAAATATTGGTCCGTTCTTCTACATTAGAAAAATTTGTTTGTATACTGTGTACCTACCACAATCATTACGATTGGTAGTAAAATAACGTCGACCATGGACTTCTCACTGTTGGGCACTGTTGCAGTGTTACTGCCGTCTTGCCATTTCAAACCTTATTTATACTAGCAGAAACATTTCTACATTCGAGATGGTGATGAAATTGTGAAGGTACCCGAAAGGCGCTTTCGATTCCTCGCTCTGTGGAAAATAATAATAGGCCGCCTCTTAGCGCGTCAGTAAAACAAAGAGGAGAGTGTTAATAACAAAGAGGGCAAGGTCAGGTGAATAGAATGGGATTGCGTGTTGAATATACAATAATGAGCTGACTTTGAGTTGATTTTGCAGTCGGTTCACACAGAAAATACACACATGCACATTTGGCAACATGGCACAGAAAGAGAAGAGCGGTTGCAGCGATCATAAAAAATTTCCTCCCTGTATACAATTTTCGAAACATTTGATGACTATTTAAATTTGAATGAATAATGGGAAATTTTAAGTTCATTTCTAGTTTTTTTTCTGTTCTGTATCTTATCCATCCCTGTCTATCTTGCTTGTTCCTAAAGCAATGTGAGGTTATGTGTCTACCTTGATTCCCTTTTTTTGGTTATCTTATGCCAATCCAAGCCTAAAATCACTAATGACATAGTTCCGTACCTCCAATGGGCTAAATTTCATAATAGAATAATTTTTTTAATATTTTTGTGGCGAAAAATGAAGATAATACTATCACTGTTACTATTGAATTTTGTAATAATCAGAAAATAGAAAACGAATCCATTTAGTATGTTTCAAAGCCAATTACATATTTAGTTATAGAAAATATAAGGCTGTAGATTTCTTACGGGCAAGCTTCGTATAGTCTTGCCGCTTCCTGGAATAAATTGCATGGGTTAACTCATTAAAAGGAAGCATCCCAGACGCTTTCAGACGTTATAAGCGTTGGTTAACGCCATTGCGTTCAGATATTAAGCATCAGCAGTCTTGTTGCTAATAAGCAAATTTAAACTGTAGAAGCTATTTGCCCAATAAAGGTAGGCTATAAAAAACAAAACGTGAATCTTTACTTAAACCATAAAGTTTATATTATTCACTACAGTTATGGAGCTGTGAGTGTTTGTTTCGATTGCTACAGCTATTTATTACCAGACATGAAAGTAGAAAAAATGTCTTGCCGGAACGTAATTGGTTGAGAGCTATAACAAAAATTGAAACGCAAGCTTGGCGTGTTGACCGTGCTTCTAGCTCCTGCCGCCCGCTGTCCATCGGCTGACGGGTATACAGTGTGTATCAGAAATAGGTACAAATATTAAATCCGATGGTAGATTACAATATATACAAACTAGAAAGAACATTTTTTTGGCTGTGGGACCCTTAAAACATGAGAAACTAATAATTGAAAATTTGACCCAAAATTGTTTCAGTGCCGCAGGATAATAACAAAAATTTGATTTCAAAGACATGTTATGCAAAGGTGAGTAAGATAGAAGTGCAAAACAATTTCTTATCACCGGCTTACTTTCACCTTTGTTTATTACTTTTAGGTTCTTAAGGTTCCTAGCTATGACTACATTGGAGTTTTTGTTCCTTGTGAAGTTTTCTTTAAAGCTATCTTACATAGACATTAGGTATATATTATCTAGACTCATTCTTCTACATCACAGTTAAAAAACTGTGACGTAGAAGTGACCTCTACAGTGCTTGCAAAATACAAAATTTCAAATTAAAAATTAAATATTATCCTTAAAAATGTTGAAAATCACTTTTTATACTTTGCATTTATAAGGCTTTCGTTACGAAACGCGAATGACGTCATTTGGGTTTTATAATAATTTAATCATGCACGCAAAATTTTATTTTTAAAGGTTGGTACAATTGCACTTGAACTTATATCAGTTGAACAGAAAATGTGAAATGTCAAATTAAACTAACCTACAAAATACTATTAAGTTTTTAACACAATTTAAATGCACTCATACCTGCTATAGGAATGTTATTTTTGAATTGTACTGTTTTTGTAAATATTAACTGTAATATTGCACGAATCTTTAGTCTGAACAGTTATTCCTGCTGGTAAATTTGTAGTTGATATTGTAGTGTCTTCAGCATTTGTGTTTTCTGCCCTTTGGCGTATTTCAGGCGGTGTACAAGAAATTACGTCGTTTTCCATTTTACTTTTATGAAATCGCGAACACAATAATTGAACCTGTCAAATCAAAAAAGTATAAAAACAAAAGTTTATTTATTCAAACATTCAACATCGCTTTAATACCAACCCGCCCAATATGAGAATAAAAATTATTAAAGTAAAATTTTAATTTTTGATAAATAGAAACGCAAAGTATAAAAATAGTATAAAGAATTCGTTTTTTAAGGCATGTATAGGCACTCGTCATTTAGAAAACTCGCCGCTGCGCGGCTCGTTTTCTAAACATGGACTCGTGCTTTAAGACGTGTCTTAAAAAACTAATTCTTTAATATACTATTATAATATATCCTCCATTCCAAGCGTTTTATAGTAATGTACATATGAGCCTTCAAAATTCAAATTATAATGTTCTAAGCCAATGGTTTTCATCAAAAGATTTATGTTTTGAAATGGATTATTTAAAGCGGCAATAATAGGAAGCGTTTTGATCACCGCAATTGCATTAGCTACCACCCTATTACTTTCAATGAAGTACTATTGAAAGGGTGCGCAGCCAAGTTAAAGAGCGTTTGGCTTTAAAAGCTTCCGTAGCAAACCGAAGTCCGTCAGACATTTAACTCAAAGAGCATACCTTAACATCCCTTTCAAAAATGGGACTAATTATATACAGGACATAAAAGAGGAGAAGGCATTGATAATTTAATGGAAGATATTGATCTCATTATAATCGAAATTGAAGACAGCGTTGGCAGGCGGCTGGACTTTAACCGTGTTTAGGTAGGTAGTGCTAAGGCGCACTAACCCAGGGGAGCGGTATACGTGCTCTCTGGGTCGCCAGGATAGCAGCGTTGTTAAGTTCGTTTTATATTTGCCGCTTTGTATGAATTGATTTCTTAATTTGTTTGCCGCTTCGTTAGAATTAATATCGTTATTTTAATTGAAGTCTTATTTTGGGTTACCATTTTCGCTATTTTGTTTTGTCTTTCGAAGTTCAAGATATGTTAATAGTTCCTTTGCGTCAAAATTGCAGACTCTTGGTTTTCTTCCGCGCTCGACCTCGGGCGCTTCCGAGAATTCACGTGTTATAAATTCCTTCTGGAACTTTTGCGTAAGATTTCGAAAGGTGGTGCAATATCGTTTGGGAGAAGTGAGGTCCCGTTGCCTTTTTGAGTGAGTCCATTTTCGATCTTTGGGGGCTCCGGTCGCCCGTACGGGGGCTGTAAAGGAAGTCAGTCGAAGTCAGATCCTTGAGACCGACGGGTGTAACGTTGCATACCCTTTCCTTTTTCTTCGCTGCGCTTTTGCTATTCTAAGTTTTACCGTACCGTTTTTGTTGCTGTAGAGCAAGAGTAAATCGACTTAGTCGGATATATAAGCGATAGCAAAATCTACGCCTTGGTTTTGGACAATTAAAGATTATAATTGCTCCTGTCCAATTTAGTTCGGATCTTTGTGATGTAAAAAGGAAATAAAGAAATCGTGCAAGTGTTTCGCTGGAATTTGGTTCGTTCCCGTCGTCGAAAATGCTCGATTGGCCTGTAACAGCGTGTTAACGTAATTTTTGGCGCGGATAGTTGCTTAACTATGGATACTGTTTGACCAGTACTCGCATTTGTCCGCCACGCTGCTCCATATTGATAATGTTTTAGGTCACTCTTGACTTGATCAAACCATCTGCTTCTTGATCTATGTACTTCTTCTTCCGGTGCTGATTATAGCTATGCTAATTGTTTGCCATCTCCGTATATTTGATTTTCCTCTCGTTGATTCTTAAATCTACTTCTCCGTTATTCTTTTCGGGTCTTCTTTGCTCCTTGCTATCGGGGTCACGTCTTCATAGGCAATGCATTAGTGATGCTTATAGTGTACAGTAGCTTCTCTGTTTACACCACTTTCTCTAATAATCATCTCCAGTAGTAACTGAAACAGTGGTAATGACAGGGGATCCCCCTGCTTCAATCCCTTTTTATTAGTACTCAACACCCTACCATTGAGCGAGGGCCTCCCCCATAAGGGGGGTTGTAGATCTGCTCTTTCATAGTGTTCAATCCTCATGGAGAAAAGCCCAACGTTAGCGTGACCTTCGGGTCATCCACCCAAGTACTAACGGCTAACGAATGTGCGCAACCCCGGACCTAAGTCCCTTATTCACCATAAATGCTCTCGTCTTTTTTTCACAGATTCTAACGCAGTTCTCTGTACTACATGCTGTCATTTTCATCAATTTAGTAATCTTTGTTAGGAGTCCTAATTCATTCATTATTATGTACAACGTGTGTATGGTGGTGGCTCAGTTGGCAGGGCGCTCACTTTCTGGACAAAACGTCAGTTATGGCTTGGCTTCCACTCCCGAGCATTACTAAGCGGCATATAAAAACTTGTGTTGCAACCCACCACACACAATTTCCCAATTTGACTTGCAACCGTGGGATCTTAATGCGTAATGCGTAAAAATGCATCGTCCGTGTTCGATATTAAACTGAAGATTGCCCATGTTTCCGCCGAGGAGAACCACGTTACAGAGAAGAGACCGGCAGCTACCAGTGGGACGAAAGGGTTGTTGATGATTATGTACAACTTTCTTCCATTCACGCTGTTGTATGCCTGTTTAAAGTCGTTTTCAAAGACGTATGGGATTAGTGCATGTTCTTAAAGGTTGGTTTGTATTTGTTGGAAGGTGAGTATTTGATTTATAACTGAACTATTTTTTTTTCCTGAAATTTTCTTGGTATTCTTCCGTAACCTTTTCAATTTTCTTCTTCTTGGCTCTACGGTCCTTGTAGGTGCTTGACCTGCTGAATGACCTTCTTCCGTTCTTCTTTATCTAGTGCCTTCCTTCTTCAAGTTCTTATTCCCAGCTCTTTTAGGTCGTTTTCTACATCTTTGCTCCACCTTTTCCTCGGTCGTCCTCGTTTCCTCCTGCCATCTGGTTTCCTTTCGTACGCCATTTTTGGAGTTCTACCGTTTCTCGTTCTTATTAGGTGGCCCAGCCATTTTAGTATTTGTGTCTTTATTATCGTTACTATATCTGGGTCTTCGTATAAGTTTTTTTAATTCGTAGTTCATTCTTGTTCTCCAATACCCTTCTTCCTTTATTGGTCCATATATTCGGCTTAGTATTTTTCTTTCAAAGATTCCTAGGTTTTGCTGATCTTCCATTTTTAGTATCCACGTTTCGCTCCCGTATGACACTACGGGTTTTATAATTGTTTTGTATATTCTTTTTTTGAGGTGTCTTGATGTGCTTCTCGACTGGAATGTGTTTTGAGTGCGTGGAAGCTTCTGTTTCCGGTTGATATTCTTATTTTTCTTTTTTCGCTTGATTTGCTATTGTTTGTGATTGTACTTCCCAGGTATTTAAATTCTGAGACTTCCTAGATTGTGTAGTTATCTATTTATATATTGTTCTGTTCTCTTCTTATGTTTCTTGTGTTCAGCATGTATTTGGTTTTTTATCGTTTACTATTAGTCCCGCTCCCTTCTGCTGCTGCCTTTAATGTTTATTCTGTTCTTACTAGGATCACCACATCATCTTCTTCTTCTCTAATGCCCTCTCTAACTAGAGGTTGGAGACTATCTGGTGAAATTTTTGACGGTCCATAGCAGCTCGGAAGAGTTGTTCAGCGTTCATGCCGGTCCACGCTCTGATGTTTCTGAGCCGCGATAGTCGTTTTCGGCCAACACCTCTTTTTCCTTCGATTATAAGCTGCAATAGACTATATTTGTTATTTCTTAGAATGTGTCCAAAATATGACGTTTTTCTCATTTTGATGGTATTTAATAGCTCTCTTTCTCTACCAATTCTACGTAATACTTCGACATTGCACATCATCGACAAATGCTAAATGTTGGCAGCTTCTGTTGTATATGTTTTCTCCTGGGTTTGTGTCTATGTTCCCTATGGATCTTTCTAGTACTAAGTTAAACAGGATTGAAGATAGGGGGTCGCCTTGTCTTAGTTCCATTTTTACTTCGAATTGTTTGAAAGGGTTTCCTAATTTCCTCACTTTATTTTTTGTTTTGATAGTGTCATTTCCACGAGTTGATTGGTTTTGCTGGAATTCCGAATTCTTTCATTGTTTGCTTTAAATAATTTCTGTTTATGCTATCATATGTCTGCTTGTAATCTATGTATATTTGGTGGATACCTATATTATATTTATACCATTTTTCTACTGTTGTTCTAATTGTGAATATGTCATGAGTTGTTGATTTTCCATTTCTGAATCCTAATTGGTATTCGCCTAGGACTTCTTCAGCAAATGGTCTGATTCTGTTCGCTATGATTGCGGTTAGGATTTTGTACACGACTCCTAAGAAGGCTATTCCTCTGTAATTCTGACATTCTAATTTGTTTTATTACCTTCTCCATATAACTTCGTAATATTTCTTTCATGCAAGACGTCATTATTTTATGGGTTACATCCAGTATGCTTCTATCAGTTTGGTATTTTGTTTTATCAACCTTCTTGTGTATTGGGCACACTATTTCGACATTTTTTTTCAGATATCAGATATCAGTTGGTACACTATTTTGTGTAGTTTTTCTCCTCCATGTTTTCCTTGAAATTCTGAGTTCATCTTTGCATAACTTTGTCCTCTTTATTCAGTATATGATTTTACATTAGTATATTCTGATAAAAGTTTTTCACCTCTTTGTTATTAAAGTTCTTTTCCACTTTTTCTAACCTAGCGTCTCTCTTCTACTGCGTTCTTGAATTCTTGGTAAAACCGGTCTCTTACTTGGCCTTCTTTTTTTAGCTATTATCTGTTTCCCTGAATTATTTAATTCTCCTGGACAGAAATTAGACTTATTAATGAATAGTTTTCCATAATATTTGTAATTTTGATTAATTATAAAACTTAAGGTCTTTAATCTCACTAATATTAATAATAATATTAATTCATTAATGATATCTGCCAAAATAATACAATTTAAAAACTAAGTATTCCAAAATAATGGTTTTCACATAAGTCAACAGACCTATACAATTGTGAAGAGCACTTTATTACAGTAATCAATATAAGTACACGCTAATGGGAACTCCATACAACTACAATATACTCAAATACCTTTCTAAATGCAGTAAATCTAGGTACTTTATGAAAAGTGTAAAAAAATCTCATGTATTACATCTTTCGTGGACCTATAGTTTTAGATGTCAGCGTTAAGAATAATTATTTTGTTTAATATATTGATTTTTGTGGTGATTCGTGTTGGACAGCAGCCTTATAAATGTGCTCTTCATGCAAATAAATACATCTTAACCGTTTTAGTTTTCAACAAAACACGTTTTCTACAAACAAGTATAATGCAGAAAATTTTGTATACTGCCGAATATTAGCCTCTCAAGACCGATTCGCATTCAGCAGAGATTAAACTTTGTTTGTGAGACTCACTTAAACGTTCTAAGTGACGTAGTTGCGTTTTGAAAAAATTTCACGATACCTAATTGTTAGTTAACAAGCCCAATACTACATTTAACAAGCGAAACGAATTGATAAATTCTTAGCAACAGCATACTGGAACTTTCTGAACTTTGGCTATCGCCACCTTCTTCTTTCTGGACTTCCTAGTTGGCTCCAGCTTCATTACTGAGATTATCATCTATTTAATCCCCATATTTCTGCGGAAATTTTCCTGCCACTATTATTAGAATTGGGAGAATTCCTTTCAAAAGTAGGTAATTATGTTATAGCTATTATTTAAATAGCTAGTTCGTGTACTTTTACCTTGATTTCCACAAGAAACCAATTTAAACCTATTTTATTTGGTAAACCAGTTAAAATGGTAGGAATAAGATTGCAACTTATATTTCCTTCCCTTCTTCTTCCTCATACCTTTCCTGTAGAGGGTATACGGTCATCAAAATCAACATCATTGCACAACTCTCGCATTTATTACAATTTCTTAAGTTTCTCTTTTTGTTGTTTTAGCTATCCACTACCTTCCTTGTTTAATGTTTCCATCTACACACCTTTTCCTCGTATGCCCTCTTCGTGTTATTCCTTCTTCTTCGTCCTACCTTTATGTATAAGGTCATCAACATCCTTACACCATTCTGGCTTTTATGACAATTTCTTAAGTTTCTCTTTTTGTTGTTTTAGCTATCCACTACCTTCCTTGTTTAATGTTTTCATCTACCCACCTTTTCCTCGTATGTCCTCTTCGTGTTATTCCTTCTTCTTCCTCCTACTTTTTATGTATAAGGTCAGCAATATCCTTCCACCATTTTGGCTTTTATTACAATTTCTTAAATTGCTTTTTTCCCGTTTTAACCATCCACTACCTTCTTCTTTAATGTTTTCATCTAAACATATTTTGCTTGTACGTCCTCTCTGTCATATTCCTTCTGGATTTCCTTAGCTCCGTAATGCTATTACAATGTTCCTCTTTAACTGGTTTGTCACCTATAATTTATCCTCCGCCTCCTTCTTTTCTGGAATTCCTGTATAACGTGCTATGACCAAAAAGATAAGTCATCATCACCAAGAACTGGCAGAAGACTGTAAATTGACTTTGCCATTCACTTTCGTTCTTCCCTTTTATTATACTTCCTCTACATCAACTTCTTCGTGAATATCCTTTGTTCTCCTGTATGATCTCGAACAAAAACACAGGATTTTGGTTATTCCTTCAATGCGTTCCTTTTAACATATTTTTCCAACTTTCTGGACTTTTTCTTGATGCATATTCGAAATTTCTAAAACCAGTCCATGGTTGTCTCAGAATTGTAGTAATTACATATCTGTCCATTTCCAAGGCTTATTTTAAAGTTTCGTACCTTATTATTATTTATTAACATATCTCATTTATGCACAGACATAGAACCAATTAGGCATTTACAACAATAAATAGTTTCTTATAATGTATTATACAGTAAACACGTAATCGGAACGAAATGTGTCATTTGAATGTCAATAAACCAAATGCCTTAATTATTGATGCTCATTGAACCGGTAACGTTCACTATTTTTGTTTGGACGCTGCCACCATTTAGCCGTTAACTAAATAACCTCCGACACGGAGTGACCTGTTTCTTGACACAATAAGCCTCTTTGTGTACTCGACTTATTGATTGCAGCCCCAATTTATTTCGAACAGGAAATCAGTCTCAATGTGGAAGCCATTGTTCCATGATGAATCGCCGAAGAAGGAATAGGCCAGGCCGCCCTCGTCAAACCCTTTGATGTTTATACAGCAAAGATATAAACGGTCTTGAAACTCATTCAGTATCACTAATGTGGGCTGAGAGATACAAACGGGATTCCCATATCTTTGCTTTTCATAAAATTGCTGATAGTTAAAATAACTTCGCAAAGGATCCCATCGATTGGTTCAAAGGAGCATTTCCCATTACCTTTGATGAATTCATACTGTAAAGGGTCTTTTATCAACCATATAAATGTTAAATAATTGGTTACATAGATGACTTTCAAATATATACCGCTCGACTTTAACAAAATAACATTTTCATACTTAATAGTTTTATAAAACTAGAAGGAGCCGTATAATTGTTGTTTGAATCAAGTGGAAGCCAATCAGAATTACACCGCCAAGTTACCTCTTAATCATATATAACCAACTGTTTACAACTTTGATTTAACATAAGACGTATTTTTTAGGCGCTGTACGAACTAGAGCTGGCAGGATGCAATGAAATCACAGAGGCTGGTCTTTGGGCTTGTCTAAATCCAAGAATAGTATCGCTTACGCTGACAGACTGTATAAATGTTGCCGACGAGGCGGTTGGTGCTGTAGCCCAACTGCTGCCAGGGCTGTACGAGTTTTCGCTGCAAGCTTACCATGTTACCGATGCCGCCTTAGGTTACTTCTCCCCCAAGCAAAGCAACACCCTCAACATCCTTCGACTGCATTCCTGTTGGGAAATAACTAATCATGGAGTTGTAAACATAGGTAGGTTGAAACAACAAAAAACTTAGACTGTATTTTGCCACTAAATCTGAGAAAGATACAGATAGTTACAATTTATATTTAAATTTAGTATAAAGTACTCCAACAATATAGTAAATGATTTAGCCACAAGAAATAGCAGATTTAGGCAAACTACATAATATAATTAATTCGAGTCAATCCAGTTCGCTTACTCTGAACGTTAACAGTTACCAAGTTGTGGAGTCTATGGCCCGTCAATGCAAATATAGTTGACAATATCGTTAGAGTACACAGTATGTCTATTTGAAGGTCATTATTGCTGAGGTATACTTCGTTTCTGCCGATTATATCATTTTTAACTACTGTTCGCACATTTGATTCAACAAACATTTTAGTGTATGTTACTTTAAACCTTCATCAGTGCTACGTTTTAATAGAAAGTCTTTTTTGTTCCAGTTCACTCGTTACCCAACTTGACAGTGTTGAGTTTGTCAGGCTGTAGCAAAATAACAGACGATGGGGTCGAGCTTATAGCGGAAAATTTACAGAAACTGCGCTCGCTAGATTTATCCTGGTGCCCTCGAATCACCGATGCTGCCTTGGAGTACATAGCATGCGATCTCAATCAATTAGAAGAGCTTACATTAGACAGGTAAGGTTCTTGGCCTTGATTTGTAACTCCTAAGTTTTCAGGACTGTTTCAAGTAATCCTAGCTCGACTAGCTTTTCTTAAGTTTAAAAATAACACGAGAATCATGTTCTACAATTGAAAAGTAACAAAAGGTGTCGGATAAAAATGGAAGAAAAACCGCATCAAGGGAATGCACAAAGGCGATGATGTGAATAATATCATAACTAGAATATCATGACTGAAAGCAACAATGAAACTAGAAAGAAAATACGATATGGTACAAAAAGTTAGGAGGGAGTTGTTCCATTAAATGGCAGAAATTAATAGTGGAATAATAATCTCCTTCTTTTTCTTCTTCTTTTTAAGGCTAGGAGATTTATCCTGTTTCCCTGTCCTCTTTTAGTCGACTGATGAGGAAATCCAGCGTTGAGCCCATCTCTTGGGCGTTCGTTGAGGTGATCTACTGCCTCTGTTACTCGTAGATTTTTACAAATTGCTGCAAGTCTTTCAGAGCCTATGCGGTCCATTCTTTTCTTCTCCTCTTCATCCATTTCACAACATCCTGTACTTTAGTTTGTTCCTTTATGGCGATCTCTTAGTGTCAAGCCATTATTGGACGAAGCACTTGTATTTTTTTTAATTTGTTTTCTTTGTATCGGTCCTAGTTTCGTTTGTGTATATTAAAACTGGTCTCACTGTTGTTTTGTAGATGCGTACTTCACTCTCTTTTCTTATGTACTTGCTAGAGCAACCGGGCATTGATGTCGCTTTGATTTTGTTTACTTCCATATTTAAGTCCTTACAGTTCGTAATATCGTCTCGCAAAGAAGAAGCATCGAACTGATTTAGTACAGACATGAAATGGTAGTTAGCGGAAGGAAAATTAAAGACCAAGACAAAGCAATGCAAAGAGATAAGAAATAGAGAAAAACAAATAAATGAAGAAATAGAGGTAAAGATGCAAGGAATCATTTGTAGATTGATAGGTGTGGTTGAAAATAGAAACAAAAAAGGATTAGGCACCAGCAAGAGATTATAAAAGAATAATAAATTTAAATGAGATAAGAAGAACTAAGATAAATAGAGAAATAATGGTGAAGACAATGGCTTGAAGAGCAAAGATAAGGTGAAAGAGAAAGAGGATATACTATTAAACCATGGCACAGAAGTTACAGACGTCTGAAATAAACGACGACCATCGGTTTTTCCTTTCCATATGTATTCTACGCATTGTTTTGTAAAAAAAAGTATAAATAATTAATTTCTAAATCTACGTCCTTTTAGTTTTTAATAAAGCAGTTCTACCTAAAGTGTTTGAAACTGAAACATACTGTATATACTTATTGTTCTCTCTGCCATGACACACGCTTCACTTCACCGCTTCACCGTAACTTACAATAGGTCTTATTTTTAACTTGCACACTCTTAATTTACGGTGTACGTTTTTTGATTTAAATATGTTTCAAATGCAAATTTCTCCGTCTTCTTTTCTGTTTCCGTTCCGATCCACCCCCAGATGAACAAATTTATCTACTAATTCAACATGGTCTTCTACTATGATTTGTGCCGCTCTATTGTGTCTTTTTGTATTAGCGTTTTTGATTTTGTCACATTAATCTTAACTTTTAGCCCGTGTTATTAGTTCTGCATAGGCTCAGCTTTTCACTTCTAGTCTTCCGTTCATAATACTGAAACAATCTGCGTAAGCCGCCAGGTATAGGGTTTTGTTGGGAATAGCCTAGGAGCCATCGTTGCCGGTCCCAAGCCCGGACAACGGTGGGGGGGTTGGGCAATGGGCTAACTAACCGTCCCCGTAAAAAGACACAGTTCAGAAACCTGAACGACCGCGACAGTCTCGGAACAATGGACGGATTTTTAGGAGACGCCAAAATATGGACCTCTCTTGTGGAATCTGGAACGTATGGACTCTAAGCAAACCAGGTGCCCAATTTGCCCTAACAGAAGAAATCAAAAAGTATAAACTAACGGTGACAGCAATACAGGAAACGCGGTGGCTAGGGAAAGGAGATAAGATACGAAAGGGAAAGACAAGAGCAATAAGGAGCTTGGAGTAGGATTCATAGTAGACAATAAAGTCAAAACCAACATCATAGATTTTCAGGCAATGAATGAAAGAATATGCAAGCTACGCCTACGGCGCCGCTTCTTCAACCTAACGCTAATAAATGTGTACTGTCAAGCGGAGGAAGAAGAGGAAGAAACGAAAGAAGAGTTCTATCAGCTCATAGAAGAAGTATGCGACAGTTCACCAAATAAGGATATCAAAGATATCAAGATCGGTAAAGATAGGTAAAGAAGATCAGTTTATGGGAACAATAGGAAGACACTCTCTACATAACGAAACCAACGGAAATTGAGAATTCCTAATTAACCTGGATACTAGTAAAAATATGGTTATAATCTTTACATGCTTCCTCCATCGAAATATTTATAAAATCACATGGACGTCACCAGACGGGAACACAACCAACCAAATAGACCACATCGTGATAGATAAAAGAGCGGCCAGCAGCATATTGGATGTTAGATCAAGACGGGGAGCCTGTTTTGGGCCAGACCACCATCTAGTGCAATCCAAATTCAGATGTAGAATATCTAGAAAAATGAGAATCGAGAGAAAATAGAAATGCTGGATATCGAGAAGCGCAAGTCACGAGAAGTAAGAACGACCTTCGAACATGAAATCACGCAAAAGCTAACGCCAGAAAGTTTCCTACATCAACCAGTAGAAGATCATTAGAATTTCCTTAAAGCAACAATTAAAGAAGTAGCAACAACAGCAACAGGTAATAAAAAGAAAAAGAAAAGGACAACCTGGTTTGACGAAGAGAAGAGAGAGGAAGTAATAGAAGAAAGGAATAAACAATACAAGAATTATGTAGAAAGAAGAACTAGAGAAAAGATAGCGGAATTCGGGAAATCCAGGAAAAAAGCAGATAAGGTATGCAAAAACAAGCAAAGGAAACACGAAAACAACCTTATCACAAAAATGGAAGAAGATTTCAGAGCCAATGAATCAAAAGGGGCATATGGATATCTACAAAATGTCAGAGAGGGTTACAAACGTAGGACAAATCTCTGTAAAAATGAAACGGGACAAATAGAAGGCGACCTCCAAAACATTAAAAGCATTTAGAAAAGATACTTTCAAAAGGTACTTGCGGCACAAGAGGAAGACAAAATCATAGAAGATGGAAATCTGGTGGAGGTGGAGGAGAGAACAGAACCCCCATCATTGGAAGAAGTCAAACGAGCAATTAAGGCCCAGAAAAACAGCAAGGCACCAGAAATATACAAGATACCCTCCGAAATCTACAAATCAGGCGGTGATATTATAATAGGTGACTTGCAAAAAGAGAAAACAGCTTGCATGCCCACTGTAATGATAATGGGATAAGATAATCGACTTCGCCAGCGAAAGAAACATGGCAATATCTAGTACGAAATTGCCACGTGAACAAATACATAAACAACCATAGATATCACCGGACCAAAAAACTAAAAATCAAATAGACCACCTTTTGATAGACCCGAGACACAAAACCAGCATATTATATGTAAGGAACTTCAGAGGGGCAGACTGTAATACAGACCATTTCCTGATAAAGGTCAAATTAAGGCAAAGAATAGCCACCGAGAAAGAAGGAAAAGGAACACGAAAGAAACAATATGATATAAACAGATTAATAAAGAGCGGGAAACTACAAGACTAAAAGCCCCTACACATGATCCAATCTGCAGGACCCGATCTGCAGGGTGGTTCGGTGGGAGCAAATCGGGAGCTACTCTACACACGATCCAACTTGGCAGTACGTATTCTTCCGCTAGCGAGGAATGATATCATGACTGCTTCATTTTCAAAGCGACAAAAGCTTGGCGTTGCAATAACCTTATTACTAAACAATGACACGCCAGTGCAGCAACGAAAATATTGGGCTAAAAATTGGTTTCTACAAAGAAAAAAATTGAGCCATACAAATATCGTGAAGGAACCAGATCCAATCGATTTTAGAAACTTCCTCCGAATGGATAATGACACATTTAATGAACTGCTCTACATGGTAACACCTTTAATACAATAACAAGACACCATAATGCGAGAAAGTGTGAGCGCACAGGAGCGATTAATCGTGACTTTAAGATTTTTGGTAACCGGAGCAAGTTATGAAGAGCTTATATTTATCCATTAGGAGTTCATAGGCTTGATTGCGCGTATCTTTATTCATATAGTTTGTATTGGGAAATGTCCCATAGACAGGGCATATCCCTGTATAAATCAAAAATTTCCCTCCACACTTCCTTTTCCTTTTCCATCTTTTTGAAAGTTTTATTATAACTCGTAACGTATAACGCGTAAAACTTCACACGTAATATAATTCACAGGTACAACTGACAACGCACTCTGGAAATCGGCCCGACCGCCCTACACACGATACAATTTGCAGGATGGTAGAGTGGGGAGTCGGCAGATTGTATGGTTGCGACCTGCCAACTGTCCGACTTCAAATTGGAGTCCCGACATGCCTACACACGACACAATCTGCAGGATTCCTGCAAATCGGGTCCTGCAGATTGGATCGTGTGTAGGGGCTTTAATACAGCAGCAGAATAAAGGAGAAGTTCGAACAGCGAAGAAATAGAAAAAATGAATAGAGTTTAAATACAGAAGAAATAGAAAATAACTGGCTAGAACTGAAAAGACTAATTGTGGAAACTGTAGAGGAAGTAGTAGGACAAATCAAAAACAAAAAGAAAAATCACTGGTTCGATGAAGAATATGAACGTACACTAGAAGAAAGAAACAACCCGAGAATAGAAATGTTAAGAAATATGTCTTATGAAAATGTAGAAAGGTTTAAAGGCAAAAGAAGAATAGCAAATACAAAATCTATAGAGAAAGAGAGAAGATATGACCGGACTAAACTAGAAGAGATGAAAGAAATGGGAAACAGGGCGAATATAAGAATGTTCTGCAAAGAGGTAAAAGATCAAAAGAAAGGCTTCCAACCTAGAACACAATTGTGCAGTGGCAGAAAAGGGAACCTGATTGGAAACAAAGGAGAAATAATTAGAAGATGGAAGGAGTATTTTGAAAGCCTTCTGAACCCAGATAATAGAGAAACTCAGCCAAAGGAAGAGAGATGGAAAGACCAAGGAGAGAATGGTAAAGTGGATCCACCAACGCATGACAAAGTGCAACAGGTTACAAAAACGCTAAAACATCATAAAGCACCAGGCGAAGACCGCATTACGGGGGAAATATTGAAGTATGGTGGACCAAATTATAGTAGATGCAATATACGACCTGATCGTAAATGTTTGGGAGAAAGAAAATATACCGAAGGAATGGAGTACGGCAATCATATGTCAAATTCACAAGAAAGGCGATAAGACCAACTGCGATCATTATAGAGGGATAACACTACTAAACCAAGGATACAAGGTTTTAAGTAAATTAATAAATGAAAAGATGAAACCATGGATGGAGAAAGCAGTAAGGGAATACCAGTGTGGTTTCCGAAGAGGAAGAGCGACGAAGGACTAAATCTTCTCGATCAGACAAACTCTCGAAAAATTCAGTGAATACAACACTGACCTGCACCACCTATTTATAGATTTTCGCCAGGCCTATGATACCTTAATTAGAAAAGAGCTACTCGGCGGATTGGACGAGATGAAGGTTCCAAGAAAAGTACTAAGATTGATAAAAATGTGCCCGACTGAAACAAAAGCAAAAGTTAGAGTTCATGACCAACTATCAGAAAGCTTCATAATTAACAATGGATACTAAGACAGGGAGACGTAGTACCAACTAACATTATTTAACTTCGCGTTAGAAAGAATAGTACGACGGATACCAATTAATCCCCGAGCCTCGATATTTAATAGACGATGTCAAATACTAGCATATGCTGATGATTTAGATCTCATAACATGAAAAACAAGTGACATGAAAGAAATATATGAATACCTGGAGCAAGCGGCGGACGAACAAGGGCTAAAGATAAATACAGTTAAAACATATGATAAGAGCCAGAGAACAAACCAGTTTAAATACTTAGGGTCTGTAATTAACGAGAGAAACGAAATCTGAGAAGAGGTCAGAACAAGAATAGTGGCAGGCAATAAATGCTACTACGGGTTAAGAGACTTGTTAAAATCAAAATCGTCGGTGAATAATAAAGTAAAAGTGTATAAAATAGTGATAAAACCAGTAGTGACGTATGCAGCGGAAACATGGTGCATAACTAAAAGTGAAGTGAAAATGCTGGAAACTTGGGAGAGGAAAATTCTAAGGAAAATATTCGGCACAGTGAATGAGAACGGGATGTGGAGAGTGCTAACTAATCAAGAACTGAGAACACGGTATGAAGGTTCTAACATGTCTACAGAAATCAGAGGTAAGAGAATCAGCTGGCTAGGACATGTGCAACGTATGCAGCCCACGAGAGGACCTAAAAAGTGGTTAGACAATAAACCAGAAGGCAATAGAAAGAGAGGGAGACCCAGACTACGGTGGCTAGAAGAAGTAAGAAAGGACTTTACGGAAATTGGTGTGACGGAATGGAAGGAAAAAGCAAAAGACCTTAAGGAATGGAAAAGCAGAAGGATCGTAAATGAAGCAAACAAGTTGTAGGAGAAACGAGATAAATAAACGATAACAGCAACAACCAATTCAAAAATTCGAGTAATGCGAAGAAAACTTCCTCCTGAATAAACCCCAGGAGGGTTGAGACGCGTGTGACGAACGCGCCCCGTAAAAAACCTGTTCTGAAACCCCTTTAAGGAGATCAAAACCCTTGATGAGTTGCCGCACCAAGGAGTAAACTAAAGTAAAGAATACATACACTTATAACAAACATTTTGGAGGAAGAGACTATCCCCAATTACTGGAGGAAGAGTATCATATGCCCCATCCATAAAAAGGGGGGGATAAACTTAAATTCGATCACTACCGCGGCATTTCCCTACTACGAGGGTGTATCAAATATGAACCGACCTTTACTCATCATCATCATCATCATTGTTGGCGCTACAACCCTGGGTGGGTCTTGGCCTCCTCAAGGATTCTCCGCCATCTGTCTCTATCTTGGGCTTGATTCTTCCAGTTGTTCACTCCAATGCTTCTCAAGTCTTTTTCAACCGACCTTTATTAATAACTTTTTATTGAATTATTATTACATTAAATGAATAATACCTTACTTTTCTATGTACATTCCTTTCTTCTGAATAAATTTTTTCCAGTGGGTAGATAAGTACTTTATTCCTTTTTCATAAAAAGAACGGGGACATCTAACCATCCGCACAAGACCTGCTCCACTTGGCCATCGTCGCCGAAACGTGCTCCTCCCAGAGCATCTTTAAGTGGACCAAACATATGGTAATCACAGGGTGAAAGGTCTGGACTGTATGGAGGGTGTTCAACGACAGTCCAATGCATTTCAGCTAGTTTTTCTTTCGTTAGGGCAACGGTATGCGGTCGAGCGTTGTCGTGCAGGGGCAACACTTGCTGTATGGGACATCCACGTCTTTTGGACCAATAGGCTGCTTGAACGTCTCCAAAAGGTTGCAATAATAAGCAGCATTAATGGTTCGCCTATCGTGAAGAAACTCTGCCAACAAAACACCTCTATAAACCCAAAACACTGTCGCCGAAACTTTACCCGCAGACAAACGAGTTTGCGTCTTTACCGGGCAATCTTCACCTTTTTGTTTCCACCCCTTACTTACCCGTTTGGACTCCGGTGTATCTATAGTGGTGCACCCAAGTCTCATCACAGGTCACTACATGATGCAAAAACGCTTCCCCTTCCTCTTCACGAACAGCTCGTTGATCTTCATTCAAGGGTCTTGGAACTCATCTTGCCGAAATGTTTCAAAACTGAAGCTTTGTCCTAATGATGGATTGGACACTACCATAGCTTATTATTATTATTATTCCCACTGTTTTTTGAATTCCAGCTGGGGTCTGTCCACGATCTGTCTCAATAAGGTCACGAATGGCATCAATGTTTTCTCGAGTGATGCTTGTTTTTGGACGGCGTTGGTGGGTCCAGTTTTGCACGACATCTCGTCCTCCACGAAATTGTTTGTGCCAAAATTTCACTTGTGTCTAGACAATGTTGATTCCCCATACAGATTATGCAATCTTCACCAAATGTCAGTGGGACCAACATTTTCGTTCTTAAGAAATTTGATGACAATGCGTTGCACAACCGAACACGGTACTTCCCTCTCGCTTATCGTAAGAACACTTACCTGAGCGAAGCTGTACGCCAGACATGCGCCTACGGAAGAGAAAGATGAGGAAAAAGAAATATTTTATGAACAATTGGCAGAAGAATGTGATAAATTGCACAAGCTTGATATAAAAATAGTCATTGGGATTATAATGCTAAGGTAGGACAGGAAGTGATACCTATATAAAAATACAGTAGGGAAATACTTATAGTAAACACGGGGAAACCAACGATAATGGACAAAGAATGATAGCCTTCGCAGCAGAGAGAAGTATGGTTGAAAGAAGTACGCAAATGCAAACGAAAGAGATACATAAAGAAACATGGGTATCGCCTGACGGCAAAACACGAAACCAAATAGACTATGTACTAATAGAGAAGCACCACATGAATATGATTCCAAACATTAAGAGTAGGAGAGGAGCTGAAACCGGATCGGATCATTTGCTAGTAGTAATAATGGGAAAAAAGTATCATCAGGAGAGGGAGAGGATTATAGAAGCAAGAGCCGTAGCAAAAATATACAATACGGAAGCCTTAAAGGAGGAAAAACGAAACAAAAATATGAGGAAACAATAAATACAAGATTGCATAATCTAGAACCAACTTCCGAAATGGATGAAATATGGGAGAATATTAGTAACGACGGAGACAAATGCACTAGTGATACCCCGAAAAAACAGGAAGGAAAGAGCAAAGCAATGGTTTGATGAGTGTAAAATAAAATTCGAAAACTTAAAAACGAAAAGGCAAATTAAAATAATGAAAAGCAGCGAAAGGTATATCCAAGACTATAGGGAGGCAAGAAAAGAAATGAAGGAAATATGCAGAAGGAAGAAAAGACAGTATAATGAAAAAACATTGAGGGAGATACAAGAAAAATTTGAAAACAAAGAAATAAGGTCATTTTATCAAGAAGTAAAGAAAAAAGAAAAGGGATACCAAAGAAGAAGCAAATTATGTATTTGAATAAGCAGGGGGAACTGGTATGTGAGCCAGGAGAAATGGTGGCAATATGGAAAGACTACTTCAAGGAACTTCTCAACGAGAATGCGCAAGAGGAACAGAAAGAGGCAAATATACAAGTACAAAATAGAACAGAAGTAGAACAACCAAAAAAGATTAAATAGAAGAAATAATAAAAAGGTTAAAAAATAATAAAAGCCCAGGGGAAAGTGATATACCTAACAGCAGAAATGTGGAAAAATGGAGGCAAAGCGTTAGAACAGGAGGTATACAAACTTACTACAAGAACATGGGTGAAAGAAAAGATGCCGAGGGAATGGTCCAAAGCAGTGGCGTAGCCAGAGTTGGCTCTTGGAGAGGGATATACAATAATTAAAGAAACCCCGCGGGCTTAGCTCTCAACGTATACCTATAGTAACTGTTTATTTACGTTTTTTTTTAATAGATTGTGCGGAAAAACAGTGCAAATATTAAAGAATACTTAATAAAAACAATATTTTTAGCATAGGTAGAGTCCCCACGGTCTTAGAACAACACATCACTAAAGCTGCGCAGATCGCAAAATTTGAAACGGGCGAGTCCAACTTTGTATTTCGGCGTGTAGAAGGGGATGTCGGTGTTCAGTGTTGTAGAAAGAACGCGGCCAGCGCAACGTGATTGTTTTGTTTTCCACAGCTGCTTGCTTCAAACACACCGGTGACGCCACTGGTAGGATTGCTTCGCGCAGCCTTGGATGACTCAACATGTTGTTCTAAGACCGTGCGGACTCTACTAGTCTTTACTCAACAAAAAACATTACAAACCAAAATCTAGCCGCCGTGGTTTTTTTGGGTTAAATATTAGGTACATCTACTTCAACTAGTATTTCCAGGTGTATCGCGAACATTGCTAAACCGTTAAGTCGTTTCTAAAACGGAGAAATCATACAGTATGCTTAGATGTGTTTTGATTCGTTTTAACGTCGAGAACTTTCGTTCTGGTGTGACTGTTGAAACTGGAAGTGTGCAGAATATTTTTAGCAGTCTATGAATGTTTAGAAATGCAATTTTAGTGCACATATCTAGTAGATCTATGGTTCGTTGTTCTTTAATTGGAAACCTACTTAACCTTGCCAACCAGAGTTTTAGTTCAGCAAATATGCAGCTTTTGGAAACTTCTGGGAGAAAATGGGTTATCAATTCTTCAAACAAATCTGTGGATGGTTTATGCCATTTATGCCAGTATTTATTTTTGTAGAAAATACAGGTCCATGTGGTTTTTTATATTTTGTTACAAAACATGTGGGGGCGTTTATATTGCGAGATTTTAAAAGGAAATAATATGGCCAAAATTGAGAAACTTAGATTCGACAAGCAATAGTAAATAATGTAAATTGCTTGACCCTAAAACCTCTAATATTTTTAATTTTGTCTGCTTATGCATTTTCATAGTGGAAGCTATTTGGTGGTTACGCCACTGGTCCACAGCCCTGGGAATCAAGAGAAGCAAATTGTACAATATCATGAATAGTTTAGGAATACCAAGTAAACTGACAAAATTAATAAGAATGACCTTGGAAAATCGAGTAGTGCAGTAATATACGAAGTATATAAGTAAGAAAATTTCTAAATAAAGAAAGGCGCAGGCAAGGGGACCCAGTATCTACGGTGCTATGCAACCTAGTAGGTACTCGAAGAAATTATTAGAAAAAGTGGGATTAAAAGGGAAGGAACGATATTCAACAATGATCATCAATGTATGGCTTTCGCCGATGATGTGGTTTTAATAGCAAAAGCAGAAGAAATAAAAAAATATTCAAAAAATTGGAGGCAACAGCAAAAGAAGCAGGTCTTAAAATCAATGAAGAAAAATCTAAATATATGGTAATGGGCAACCAGGACAGGACAATAAAAAGCGAGCTAAAAATATTGACTAGTGAAGGAGAAAAGTACATTTTTGAAAGGGTAAATACGTTTGTCTATCTAGGGGTGCAAATTGATAAAAACGGAAGCGAGGATCAAGAAATAAAAGCAAGAAAGGTAAAAGGTAATAAAAAGTATGCTGCCCTGAGGCGACCACTGAAATCCAAATTGGTGTCCAGAAATACTACAACAAGGATATACAGGACAGTTCTGCGACCAACAGTAACGTATGCATGCGAAACCTGGGTCTTGAAACAATCAGAAAGAAACCTATTAGACAGATGGGAGAGGAAGATTTTGAGATCCATTTATGGTGGGACGAGAACAGAAGAAGTTTGGAAAAGAAAGAGAAATAAGGAAATACAAGAATTATATAAGGAACCTAGAATATCGGTAACTATATGGTAAATCACAAAGAATTAGGTGGTTAGGACACGTGCAAAGACTACAAGGGGAGAGAATGCCCAAGATGGTCTTGTATAGAAAGCCAATAGGTAAAAGAAGAAAGGGAAGACCACGAAAGAGATGGTTAGGAACAGGGAAAAGAGGACCTAAATGCTATTGGAGTTATAAACTGGAGGTTAAAAGCGACAAATAGAAGGGAATGGAAAGAGATTATAAATAAATATTTAAGAAATGTTATGTAGAAGTAATTATTAATTAGGTAAAAATAGTGTATAAAGTCCTAGGCTTTCATGGCCTGTAGAGCAAAATAAATAAATAATAAATAGGACTCTACGAACAGAAAAACTTACAATATTCTTTCTTTTTTTAGATGCGTGCATATAACAGACATAGGCATAGGTTATATTTCAACTATGTTATCGTTATCAGCATTGTACCTGCGCTGGTGCTCACAAATTAGAGATTTTGGTCTGCAACATTTATGTGGGATGCGGAACTTACAAATACTTTCCTTAGCAGGTCTGTATCCAGCATTATTAGAAGAGCCGTTATTAAATTAACTGTCGTTTGCTTCCAGGGTGTCCATTACTAACATCAAGTGGTCTTTCCAGTCTGATACAACTGCGACACATGCGCGAGCTGGAGCTCACAAACTGTCCAGGGGCTTCGCACGAACTATTCGACTATTTAAGAGAACATCTGCCGCGCTGCCTCGTGATAGAGTAAGTCATATCACCCACTGTCCACTTGTTATATTTGTTACTAGTTTGTGCAATAATATTTAATCTTACTGTATTGTTACCATTTCTTGTGTTGTCCATGTTCGTTTTTCGTCAGACTAGATCATGTTACGTTTCATGTCATGTAATTTTCCTTGTTGTATACCTTTAATTGTTTACATTGAAGTATTTTCGTGATGTAAATAACATTGTAAGTAATTTTCAATGTTTTGGCAATAAAACATAAGTATTTTCTAGAAATATTTATTTACAAGTACTGAACACCTTTCTATTAAAAAAAGTTATTATGTCCTTAGTAATATAAAAATAAATGCAAATGTAAAGTCTAAACTATAATTTTCGAAAACCTTTTATGTACTTAATACACAATAAATAAATTTAAAAAGGATGTGTAGCATTAATTATCCCACCATGTCAACAGTCCTAAACCAGGTTCATTGATACTGCCCTGAAAATAAAAATAAACGACATTACAAATGAAACTACCAAGTATTTGTATTACGCAACAGACTGTCTGTTATAGAAGTTTACCACAAGAATCTCCAAGAGGATAAGACATACAAGTTCACTTAAAAAATAAACAAACTAGATTTATACTGCAAATAATTTCTATTACCATTCCAAGGACCCCTCTAGCATACCTACTATAATAAGACAGCCTCTGTATTAAAAGCGAATTTAATTAAAGTAAACAGTTTCTGCCCTCACACATGTTTTTTTCCTCAATCAGGTCCATCTATCATAGATTCCGTAGTTACTGCAGCCTAAAAGGCTTATTATGCTACCTCTACATGCTAAAAATGACATACCGTAATCACATAAGGTATTTTGTTTTCTGGACTCTCCCCAGCATCTGGCAAAGCCGTAGATGGGCTGGACGGGCATGTTTCGTGGAAGACCTCTGCTGTCACTTTAAAACGGATGGGTTCCCCGGCATCCATAAATAAGTCGTGTTTACCCCCATCCCCTGTATCATATTCCCATACCCAGGCCTGTTCCGTTTCATCAAATCTAGACGGATGTTGGAGGGAACTTGGAGGTATAATAATGTCGTCGAAGAAACCTAATGTAACTGAACAAAAAATTCTGTAGCTTTCAAACAATGAAAAATAAGAATATTTTTGTTTACCATGTACACCCTCCTGACTAGAACTTCGTATTTTGCCCAGAAGGATTTCCTCCATAAAGGGTCTGAAGACAATGTAGCGAAAGGATACCCTAGTGTGTGAAGAACCATCGCCAGGAAAAATATAGGATTCTTGTAAGCTGGTGATGTCGTACAAGGCAATACAAAGTCCTACATTTAAAACTACCTGCAAACAGCAAATTTTTGAAGTTTTTGAGAAATGAATTACTTACTTTACCTTATTCGCTAATTTTTTGTTTAGTTCTGAAGCAATTGCATCGTTTAACTTCAAATGAAACAGATCAGGAGTTATTCTGGTTACATTTTTCATTTCTGCCAATATAAACATGTTTGAGGTTAAATCCATTAACTAGTTCAATTGAATCTTTTAATAAAATTATTTATTAGAAGACCTGCTATTAATTCGATACAAAACATAAATATTCAGTTTATATTATGTGAACGAATATAAATAATACCAAATCCAAATTTTAAGTTTTATAGGTTAGAAATGCAGCAGCGATACCATTTTACACAATTCCTATTTAATCTAAATATTATTCTGGAAGGCCGCCGTCTAGAAAGTTAATTTAAATTCTGGCTAGTCCGTACTTATAAATATTACATTTATAATCATAACTAACATGTAATCAAAAAGTTTTCAAATTAGAGAGCACCAAGATGTATCGAGACCAAACTCCATCCCCTCTGTATTGCAGTGGCGTGCGGTGACTTTTGAAGTGAGGGATGCATTTGTATTAGGAAATTTTCAAATTAGGATATCCGCGGGGTCTGGGGGGACGAAGTACTCCCCCCCCCGGTAGAAAAGGGGGGTCCGGAAATATTTTTGAAAAAAAGGAAATAGAATGAGTTTCAAACAAATAACTCTGTCGACTCATACCAAATTGCCTGAGGTTGAGTAAATAAATACCGCTTGTAATAGTTTATGTAGGTATGAGCAAATATGTCATAAAAACCATTAAAAAATGTTCCCTTAAATCACCATTTTCAGCTTGATCCTGGGTGTCTGTACTGTACTGTACCCGGTTGTGGATTTACATCCATCGCGCCCGAAAAACTAAACTAAAAACAAAATCAAAACTTTCTCGATTGAATGCCTAACGCTAATTATTTATAATAAATATAATTATAGCGCAAGTACCCGCATCAGGAAAGGAATTATTCAATTACTTATATATCGAAACGTAGCTTTGCACAAGTAGATATTAGCGAAACGAAACCCTTTGCGACAGACAACTGCTGGATTCAATTTTCATATTGCATCCAGCCACGATACACATACGCACATACAGTGCTACTTGCTAGATATATTCGCTGCACTGCGCACTAGCCACTGCGTCGGCTATTCTGTTAACTGCAGACAACGTACGCCTAATACGGCGGATTCATTTATTGAATTGCATCCACTTGAACCGTCATCTTAGGCCGACCGGCGCGGCGCGCTGGTGAAACGCTGATAAGTCAGCAGTTCCAGTGAAGGCTTTGGATTCAGCGTACACAAGTGCATCCGCGCCGTTGCCAGCAATGGTACTTTTTATAAACATTTACAGTATTTTGAAAAAAATTAGAAAAAAAATTGGAAATTCACTTAAAATATATACATTTAACTGCTAGCTGGAAATTTTAGGGGATGCATTGCTTCCCTTGCATCCATGGACCGCACGCCACTGCTGTATTGCGTCACTTCCCTAGATTCCCTTTGATCTATGGTCACTTCCTGATATTTACATTATTAACTGGGTAATGGGTATACAAAAATGTTAACCGCTAGATGGCAGCAGGATCGCCAAGGTACTTCAAATTTCATGAAAACTCAATTTTGTCAAATGTACAATGGGCCAAATATGGCCTAAGCGCTTACAGATGCTTGGAAAACCGCGTCCTAGATCTCGCTCTTTCAGGTCATCATCATCATCAATATAAGGATAAAATTTGACAATTAAATTAAATTTCATTTTAACCATTAGATCTACTTGTATCGTTTATTAAATAAATATTACTGAATCATCAAGTAGTCGTTGATAAACTGAAATTACAGATATAATTATACACTATTCACGATTGATTTGCCATCCAGCAGGCTGTTTTTTTTCTTAAGTTGCATTTCTTAAATATTATTTGATTGATTTCTAGCAATATCAAAATGAAATTGCCGTGTTGCCAGCTCTAGAGTCCCCTACTTTTCTAAAATAATCTAGTAAGTCGAAATTCAGGGCAAAATTATTACGAAAAAACTTTGGAAGTTAATAAAACCTTTTACAACAGACGGAAATAAAAGATACGTAACTGACGAAATTTTGAAAAAGCGCAACTGTGAGCATTGTGAAAAACTTCAGAATCGGAGGGTGCCGATGATTCTGATACTTCTAGTGATAGCATGAAGGTAGAATAGGGGATAGGGGATATTCTATTGGCATCTAAATTGTGAATGAGTGTTTTACAGGTTTTATCTCGCCCGAGAAAAACACTGACCTCAGTGGAATACGTCCTTGGGTCTCTTAGCACCAGACACAAACAGTCAACCACTGGACTACCATAATATCAATTTGAAACATGAGCGGCATAGTTGTTAGTTCTTCTCAATTTGCTGCAAGACCCAAATATAGGACAACAAAGAATGGCGTGGAATATGCTCTGTATACATACGATTTGAGTTCAGAATTCTCGTGAAAAAAAGAACAGCAATATGTATTTGGAATGTGTTACTACAACATTTAAATTATAGTTATTATTTTATTTATAATGAAATCATTATTATATCTAAGTATTATAAACCAATATTGAGCAGCAATAGGCGGACGTTAAATGAACAAACAAGCTCCACTGGCAACATTGCCTGCTTTCAAAAATTATAACCTCCATCAAGAAAAACTAGCATAACCCAACTTAATTAATTGACAAATTTCAATGATACCACACATTCCCCCAGATTTCCACAGCCTGTTGGATGGCAAATCAATCGTGAATAGATTATAGGCACAGGATGAAAAATTCACCAATTGGTTTTATCAAACAGCACACTACACACGATTTTTACAATATAACTTGCACAATAATAATAATTAGTGATACTGTAACGTTGTGGACATTATTAATACATAGGTTATGTGGTGTTCGTACTTGACATGGAAGAGAAATGTATTGAAAGAATGTAAGGAGATAAATGTAACATGGAACCAAGTAAAGCAAGCAGCCCAAAATAAAGACACCTGGAAAACTCTCGTCAATAAGTTGTGCACGAATACCGGAGATATTGTAGAAGATTAAGCACCACATCAAGTTTGTTATGTTCGTAACCCGTTAAAACTTGTTAAATTTGTTAATGTGTTAAATTAAAATAAAGTTTAAAATTCAAGAGAAGAAAAATTAAATTAAACCAAACCAAAGCGAAAGTGAAATTGTGAATTAATACATTAGTGCAAGACTGACAACCTTGGATTAATTCATTCGAACTGTCTTGAAACGCCTGTGAAGGCACCCTATACTTCTTCGGGACTCGAAGGACTGATGATGATGATGATGATGTCGTGTTCGTAGAATGTTTTTATGTATTTCCAGGTTCATAATCTATAATAAGTAGTTGGGCTTAGTAAATAAAACTCTGTCGAGGTTAAAATATTTATTGATTTCCGGCCAAAACCATAATTTCTTACTCAGAGTATATGTTATCAAATCAACTACGTAACACAAACATCTAGCTAAAAGCCAATATATTTCAGGAATATTATAACCATTACGCTTTCATATCTATCCGTGTGCTTACAATGAAGCAAAGTAAAAGGAAGCCGAATAAGCAATACAGTGCCAGACATAAAATACTATCATTGCCACCCAGCAGGGGTTTTAAGCCTGTCTAACGGGGCACATAAGCAATTTATTATCTCTTAGCAAGAGCACCGCGCACTGTAATGTTTACATCAACCCCCGATCTCTTTAGCGCATTATTATACACATGATTAGATATTTACAATTTCTTACAGAGAGCATATGTTATCATAACAACTACGTAACACAAACATCTAGCTAAGTCAATATATTTCAGGAATATTATAACCATTACGCTTTCATATCTATCCGTGTGTTTATAATGAAGCAAAGTAATAGAATGAAATGAAAGAAAAGGTAATAATATTTGCTACACCTTCTATACGAACACCAAGAATCTGCAAGCACAAAATCATATGGGTTAAGTTTAAAAATCTCAAGGCCTATATGAGAATGTACAAGCAGTTTCTGAATCGTTTTACATGATGTAATTTCTTTATTAATAGAAGAGATTTCCTAAAATTTCTAGTTTCGTTTCAAATGCGGTTATGGATGCTACAAAATAGAGTATGAAAATTTTGAGCACTGCTTAGTAGCTGTGTATACTGTCATATAACGTTTGCTTTTAAACCTACAAATTTTTATAAATATAAAATCATCAAAAAAATAGTGAATGTTAATGTTCTTAAATCAGTATTTTGGAACTAATAACATAATTATGTTTAAGTGACATGACTTACGAAAAATTACCAACAATTTGTACAGAAATGCAAATCAATGCTAGCTGCTTTTAAGAGTACACAACAACGGAATTCCTTGTGGTAAACCCAATTTTAAATAAAAAGTAACTATATGAGTTGCACCGTTTAGTTGGAAACTCAAATGAAACAGGTTTATAAGATTTGAATTTGAAAAAATAAAACTAACACTGAATGTAGCAGATTGTTATCAAATAAACTGCTAAATTAGGTTATGATTACAAGTGCTGTTTGTAAGCTCTTGAATATAAAATTAAGGCCAAAAATGGAATGCATTGTCAACACCTTGAAAACGTTTCACAAACAGCCTGTATTAATTTTCTCTACTCCCGAAAACAAAACAAAAGTTATTCTAAATTACAGGCTGAGAAGAAGAGGCGAAATTAAAGCTATACTCTGTATTTGTAACAAGACTTAAGTAACGGGAGGGAGGCCCTACATTCTACTTAAGCAAACCGCAAAACACCACAAATTTATATTTTTTGACGACTTAGCATTTTGAAGTTTAATGTTCCTACATTTACAATCACCTACAAGCTAACCTCAAAACTTCTGCGTATGGGAAAGTGTTGGGCTCTCCCTGTCACTGGCCAATTGTTAATTTTAAATGTTATATTTTATAACATTTGCTTACCTTTACAAGTCAGGAGGCACAACACTTCACTTCGAGAATTCGAACTAAACTGAGCATTTTTCACCACATTGTAACTGCATTTGCGTCACACTTCGTAATATAGTCGTGACGCATGAAGTAGTAAAAACGGAACCTACGTCAGAGATAAGTAATTTTTTTGTTCATTTAACGTTGGTTCGAATTACGTACGTATTGTAATTGTGAAGTAGTAAATAAAAAAAAAATTAGAATTATTGGTCTATTATTTGCAGCAATGTGAAATGTGTGAATTAAGTACAAGTATTGTCATATTTCAGAACCTTTGAAATGTTTTAGAATCTACAAACTAAATGTTTTGAGTACAACTTTTCTATTTTGTTCATACAGATTAGAAAATAAATGTTTGTTGGCTGATATGTAACAGAATTGTAAACGCTAGTGCACGTACATGTTACGATTTCTCATATACAAAAACAATTCTGGGTGACCATTTACATAATCGTACTTATAAATCAATAAAATATTAATGCAGGTGTGGTGATGTTGAAGTTTTCGATATCTACATAAGTGCTTCATCATATTTTTAAATGTCAATATAAAGCTAAAATAGTGTAGATGTGGCTTATTGCTACGACTCAATTTCTAATGTTCAAGAAATATTGACGTGAGCAAATAACAGATAGATTACATACTTTTACCTTGACTTTCTTATCAAGGTAATCAAAATGAAATCTTTAAAATGAACACAACCGTAAAAATTTAAACAAATGATTTGGAAGGCCTACAAAACCGTTTATTACTTATTTACGAAACGCATCTCCGAAGATTCCTACGTATATTTGCAACATTTATGTTTATTCGTTTAGAACTTAATAACGGATGACTCGATATTGATAAAGCTGCTATATTTTGCAAATAGCGAATTTATAATGATGCAAGTCATCTTATAGAATCACTTAAATCGCATAATATTTTGTAATCCCCTAACTTAAACATTCAGGCGTTCGATTTTAAGCCTTGTTTATCGAACGTTTACGGAGAATTTACTAATTTTGTTCTTCTTTAGTGTATGGCGTCCTTGAATAAAAACCGTTTCGTTTCTATGTTAACCGCACTTAGGTACATCTGCACCTGTGCGAATCTAAATGTTCCGAAAACGGAAAGGAGACTGCAGATATTTTTATCTAAAGCAGGAAGCTGCAAATGTTCAAAATTTGTATAGTTAACCGCAACAGAGGCTTCTGTTTCTTTTTGGAGTACCGGAACTGGCATTCGAGTTAGAAGTCTAAGTTAATCATGTAAATTGTAGGTAGGTATCTATCGCTTGTCTAGTGCCAACATTTTATTGAAATTAATTTACTAATTGTCACATTGTTTCTTTGACAAATCTAGCAGAGAAATGAAGATAATAGAAGTGTATTAATTTAATAAATATCTCACTTGCCACCCCACAGCTTCTGAATACTAATTTGACGTCTTTCAAACTATTTGAACGTCGCTGCTGCCATCTAGCGGCCAACATTTCGTTACGCCCAAATCAAACGCAAGTGACAACACCATAAAAGGGGGTGGAGTTTGGTTTCCATTCATCTTGAGAAAGTCTATATGAAATTTTTTTTGTATATCTGAGATTGGACCATAAACAAATGCCTAATTAATAGTACATTATAGGCCAAGGGGCAGAAATGCTAGATTTTTCTTAAGGTGCGCTTTGTAGCTTGAGGGCGAAGCCCGAGAGCTACAAAGCACCGCGGGAAAAATAGCATTCGGTCCCGAGGTGTATATACTATTTTTTACGCCGATGAAAACACGAAAATTAAGGAAGAATAAAAATTTCGTCAAAGCGATCTGTAATAATTAGTAGTTTGTGGAATTCGTATCTTGACAACCATGGCGACAGAAAGAAATTGCTTATAAACAAACTGACATTTGTGAATACAGCTTTGAAAATTGTTAACGGTGATGGAACAAGAAATCGAGCGAGAACCTCGAGAAATTGTTGATACTGCTTCTGCAGTGATTCTTAACTTGCTACCAGCGAAATCTAGAAATCTGTATGATGCGGCTTATAATCGCTTCAGAGCATGGTGTTCCGAAAAGAAAGCGTTTCATTTACTGTAAATGTAAATAAATAAGTTCTTAAATTTGCATTCATACTACTACTACTTTTCTTATTGTTAAACAATAATACAAACTCCCTAGGGAGAAAATATGTCACATTATCTCCCTAGGGAATAATACTTCACTTCTGCCCCTCTTTTGTTTTAGGAGAAACTAACTTCTCCTCCCATCGGCGTAAAAAATAAGTTATTAACCAGCCAAAATCTGTTTAATCTGGTTGTTGTTACTTAAACAAATGTCTTTATTTCTTTATTTTTCAAAGTGCGTTTTATTGCGAGGAGATACGCTTTAGATTAAGTTCACTTTGCTTGTGTTAACATTTGAAGAAATAAACACAAGCTACTGCCGGTAATTTACATGACAGCTACGACATGCCTTATTACATTCACAGCAAGCTTTAATGTGAAAACTTTTAGATCGCTCGTTATAACTAAAAGTTTCATAGAAGAACTGTTTTCTGCTACGTTGTTTCCCTTCATTTAAAAAATATTTTGACTTTGGGCGTAACAACTTCCCTAGAACAAGCATATATTTTTTTAATTAACTCAAATTGTGCGTGTTTAAGGTAACGGAAATTAATTCCATTTTGGTTAATTATCACTTATTGGATATATTACGTTTTGGTTTGATTATTTGGTTATTGCCACGATCTAGAAGAACACGTAAATAAATTAGGTATGCACCTAATTAAATTTGTTTTAAAAATTATGTTTTGAAATGTTTGTGGTATACAAGATATTAACTTCTACAAACAAAGTCACTGCAAAATATTTTAAAGGGGAAGAGGTTTAAGAAAAGTACAAATAGTCTTGTAATGGTATTGTACCTTATTTTATATTTAAACCGTGTAAAAAATTTAAATCATTACTTCTCTATCATTAAATCGCTATGGTAATTGGTTTATAAATTTGGAACATTCCGCAAACGCAATATGGGGATTCCCTCTCCCAATATTTTTTTGGACCTGATCTGGAAACGTTTTCTAACGCCGACGTTATCCCTAATTTAAAAGTTCCTTGCAAAAAATTTACATATCATTGTATTGTATATCCTGGTTTTCACGTTCTTGGTTATATCTCTTTCAAATTAAATTAAATTTAATTGTCTTGTCTGTCCCAATCTGCTTTTAATTTCTTCCTCTGCAGTTGCCTTTACGTCACTGTAAAACGCAGGCACTCAAATTTCTCGGTTCGTTTAATTTCTAAATTTTTCTCTATTTTTTTAAATATTTTAAGTTTTCTTCTACTGTAGCTAAATATTTTGTTTTCCTTAATATTTCATTCCTGTTATTTACTTTCCTTGTATGCCACTGTATATTTGGCGGGAATTGCTTGTTTTCCTGTCAAATGTCAAATACGTGTCAGAATTCAAGAATATTTGTGTGGCGTACTACGCGTTGCCGAAAGACATTTTGCTTTTTATTATAAAACTGCAAGTTTAAAGCAATGATAAGACATCATGTCAGAATTTAAGAACATCAATATTCAAATAACGACGTTCATAAATCCCCATTTATTTTGGTTTTTTCTGTGTGAGGATGCCAAAAAACGGGAATCGTGCTTAAAAGACCTTCAAAGACATGTCGGTAGCCCTCCTGTTATTAAAACTGCGACCAGAGGACAGGTATATAAACTAAGATGCAAAATAAATCACATTAAACATTTCTTTTGTAGTGTGTTCTTGTTTATGACAAGATATGGAAACGTGCTTATATAAAAGAATCGAGTAACAACCATTACACCTGCTGGCTGAGTGATTTTGGGGTGTTCCATGACTGTGATAAAGTCTACAAGGTTCCAGACGGATATAATGCCAACTCAGTGTTTATTAAACAAGCAGCCTTAAGTGATGTGGTGAACGTAAAACAGGTAACCAAGGTTTTTAAAAATGCATCTGTATTTTTATCACCTGTATTTATTTGCAGACCCTTGAACTTACTGGTTTTGAATCAACCCAAACCACAAAATTTTGCCCTGGGACCTCGAAACTCGCCAAAGACTCCATTGAAGATGCACGTAGAATTTTCTTCCAGTGTTTGAGTGAGGAGAACGGAATTCACATAGGAAGGATCGAGATTTTAAGACAGGATGGGCACATTTATGACTTGGCCGCTTCCCTAACCAAGCGTGGCATGTTGGCCGTTAATAAAGAATCTTTTCCAGAAGGTGACAGAAGCTCTTCCTGTTTAGTTATTTATTATTCATTGCTTGTGTTTATAGCCTTGAGAAAAAATTTAGAAATGGAAAATTTGGATTTCTTCCCAAGATCAGCGTCATCCTGTGTCAATAAGACAAAGAAAAAGTCCAATGAGTCTCTTCAGGAAATAGTTCATGATATTGCAGAGTCAAAAGGTATTGGACGGGGAGTAATGCGTGGCAACCGCTTAAAGGAGGTAAGATCTTGCATTCTTGCATTTTTCTCTTGTCATGCATTATATAAGGTAATTTCGTTTGGGGTTTCTATTTTAATTTTAATTTTTGCTTGTTTATCTGCAATTGTATCAGTGGCGTCGGAGGTAGTTGATGTCATAATCTTCGACACTTTACACCTGGTACGTAGGTTTTCGCTGCGGCTGCATCCCCGTAGTGGGCCGGGCAATGACCCACTAACGCTCGCTTTTCCCTAATGTTGCACTTTATCGGAGCACGGTTGAACACGTCCTTACTCTTCGAAACTCAAGCAACTACATGAAATACAATACTTTGTGGTTATTATGCAACTTTTTTACATATTTTGTTTGAGAAGGTTTTGAAATGAAAATCACTTCTTCTACCTGTAGGAAGTTATGAAAAGTTAAAAATCAGACCCAATGCTTTTTAAATGCGGCTCTGCATAACCTCAAACTTACAGAAAAAATGTGATTTAGGTCAGAAACACATTTTTTAATGGGACTTCATTAATGTCCCTCAATGTTTGAGATCTTGGTTCGATTTTTATTTACCATTAGTCAAAATCAACCAGCTATGTTAATTTTATAACGCATAAATGACAGTTTTTTCCCATTTCAAAAGATTGAAGTCATTAAGTTTTTACAAAAAAAATAAATACAGAATTTGATTTAAACATTCTTAATAAGATTTAATAGAGACAGTGGTTTACTTATATAAACTTTGCCAAAACCCCTTACCACCACGATATTTAGAACACCTAAATACATATTTAGGCAGCTAAGCTGCCATCTTCCGTAGGGACTCTAACCTAAAGTAACTTGGCGGAGAAACGCCTCTGGAGATAAGTTCTTCGCCTAGTCAACAATGGAAGTCCATTGGACTTTACAAAGTTTAAACTGTCTTATTCAGAAAATAACTTAATCCTTGCAACGAATAACAACAGCAAAATTGAGATGTTTATAATAATATTTTAGAAATGGCTCTCTTATGTTTGCCGGAAAACGTAAGAATTTTGAGAACTGTTATGATTTATGCTATTCTCTTTTTTTTTTAATTTATTTCTGCCTATTACTGTAGTTTTCAGGTGATGAAACGCACCCTAAATGAATGACATAATTTTTGACATAAAATATTTTATTGCACAGAAATATTTACAAACTCTTAATTTTTAATTATTGATATCATTACTTGTACCAGCAGCATTCGAATCATTTTTACTTGTCTTGCTGCTGTCACTTATCGTATTATTGTCTCAAAAATTGTTGTCACTCTCTTTAAAAACTAAGTCATCTTCGGTAGTAGTTCTAATTCAATGAATTATAAAAATTATTCGAATGAAGTATGCAAAACTGCATAGGCTGGCGCACTGTAACTAGTATTGACGCATCCCTTGGGAAGCCCCGAATTTTGTGGAAACCCCTAAATTTCGTGGGATGGTGTTCATCTCCATTATTGTTTTCCCTCTTCTCTGCCCAATTTCTTTTATTCTTATCCCCCTTCCTTTCTTGGTACTACCCACTTTTCTTTTACTGACGCTTTGTGCTTCTATTGCCCTCTCTTGGCCAATTCTTGTAATATGCCATACCAGTATAACTGTCTTTTTTCTGTCTTTTTCTTCTTGCCTGTTATTAGCTCTTATTCATATTCTTTCATTACCCTTTCATTGGTCCATCTGTCCATCTTGGTAATCTCTAGTATTTTTCTTATATACTTCATCTCTACTGCGGTGATTTTTCTTTCAATGGCCATGTTTCACCCCAAACCACTGAATCCAAAACGAACATAAAATGATTTCTCATTGAAATCTGTGCTTGTTGTATACCCGTTTGACGATGGATAGCGGGCGGCGGGAGGTAGAAGCACGGTCAACATTTGTCCATTGCACACGACACCAGTGTGTACGTTACAAGCTTGTTGTGTTTGTGCGCTCAACCCATAAATTGCGTTCCGGTAAGACATTTTTCTATTTTCACCTCTATGTCTTTGTATCCATCTTTGTTGTTTGTTTTTCTTTATTATTTTCACCATATTTTTCACTATCTAGTCTATGTTTCCTGAAGTACTTTGGATTTCCTCTTATTCTTTTCTTGATATCACCGTCTTCCATCTTCGTTTTCCTGTTTGTCTTCTACGTCACCCTCTTCTTGCTTCATTTGTTCCCCTTAATCACTTTTTTCTTTAATCATTAACATATCATAGCTTATTACGGCATGTTTCTCTTGTTTTCTTGCATCTTTCATTTTTGGCAGTAAATATTTTCTTACTTCCTCCACTTTGCTTGGGATATCTTCCCCTATATATATATTTTTGATTCTTTTAATTCTTCTTCTTTGACTTTAGTATCTTCATTTTATTTCTATAATTTGGAAGTTCGGCCACGACTGGTCCATATTGTTTTTATTTATTTTATACACACGATCAGTATTCCTTTGCTCGAATTCAAATTTCAGTTTATTTCATAATATGTCCATTAGTATTTCTTCTAGCTCAAAGTAATTTATATTTTCTTGTGTTTGACTGTGAATCGCTACGTTCGGTTTTCCCTTTCAACTGCTGGTTTTCTTGAATTTCTCCTTCTTTCTTGGTTAAATTGTTTTCGATATAAATTTTTCCTTTTCAATTTATTTCTGTAGATCATCATTTCTTTTTTGTGGTTCCAGGACATATTGTCAACACTATTGATTTAATTAAATGTTCTACAGGGAAAGCCATAACGAAGTGACCGCCATTTTGTGATTTCTTATTTCAGGTCAATTTTGTAGTTATGCAGTGTGTATGTGCATGTTTCATTATGAATCCATATACATCACAAGTATGTGCGCAAATTGCCGAAATCATCCACGTCGCCCGACTCCAACTATAATTTTTGAGCAAGGTGTAATTGAATCGTATTTTTTTATGAAGATGCAGGCCCTGCAGCTACAGTCAACGGCAAGCGTTGTAGAACTATGCTGGAGAACTTTCTATGCCCCAGTTGGAAGAACTTGGACTGGAGGATATGTGGTTGCAACCGAACGGGGCAATGACACATTCTTGTAGATAGATCAGCGGTTCTCAAACTGTGGAGCGCGCCCCACTGGGGGGGGGGGGCGTTGAATAAATGAGCAAGACTTAGAAATAAATTGCCGTAGAATTCTTCCGCATGCTTATGACCCTCCTTGCTCATATCGCCAATTCATTTCTCAGTTCGTAAACGCGCGTGAACATCTTACCGCGTGACGACCATCTGGATGAATAATAAAACAACAATGATATATGTTCAGCTCCCTTATCTTCGCAAGGAGCAACGAAAATCCTTGATTTTAGAGGTCTGGTTTTTATATAATAACTACATTAGTAGCTAGTATCAAAACAATATTTAGCCCAGGACTTAGCGATTTTAGTGCCAAGGCTTCCCGATGAATCATGCAGTGTGTCCAAACTACTTCTGTTGATACCTTCTTCGCAAGTGCTTGTAAACTGTTATATCTACCAGACATGGCTTGACCTCCATCAGTGTAAATTCCAACACAATCCTTCCGCTGCAAGTTTGCGCTTACAATAGCATCATTTGTAATTCTGAACAACTCGACAGCAGTTGCTCTTCCTTGTATAGGCTTGTTAAATAGCAAGTCTTCAATTATTGCAACTCCCTGACAGAATCTCATATAGCAAATCAAATGAGAATTGTTACTGCTGTCTCTTGCTTCATCTAGTTGTATGGCAAATAGTTTTCCATCTAACTCAGATTCAAACTGTTGCTGAATATCCACAGATATATCGTTAATTCTTCGACAAATTGTATCGTTTAACAGAGGAATATTCTTGAGTTGTTTAGCATCGCTTTCACCGAACATTGTTTCTACCGTGTCAATGGCAGCTGATAAAATTAGTTGCTCTGCGATCGTATGTGGCTTCTTGCATTTGACTGTTTTATAAGCCACTTTGTATGATGCCAATAAAGCTTTATCATTTACTGTAAGAGCTTTGTGGAAATTTGTCTTCTGTTTCCCGAAAGATATAAGTTTCTCCGTAAAAAAATCACGGGGCTTATCGACATATTCTTTGTGCAGAGTTTCTAAATGCATCTTCAATTTATTGAGTTTCATGCTATCTGCAGCCAAAATTTTATTTCAACGCTTGTAAATCCGAAGTTTAAGTATGCTTGGTCATACTTTCGTGTTTTTGATTTTACAACAGGATTAGCACTGATACTGGGGGTTTCTGATGAAGTAGAAGCTTCTTCATCTTTAAGCTTACGTTTGCCTCTAATTACAAATCTATCCATATTTATTAAACGTGTACGTAAATATACAATAATTGTTTTCAGCGTTTGAACTCTAACTGATTCTTATGCGTCACAGTCACAACGACACAACTAACAACTGACGCGCTGCCGCTGCTTTTATAATCGCGTATTTTCAATCCAAAGAGTTCGAGACGTATCTGCCGCGAACATTAGGGCAACAGTAGACCAGGTGGTAATGCGGCGCGACTGCACAACATCGGCAGCTTGGCCAACTTTGCCAAATCGAGTTAAATGAGTTCTTGCGTATTGGGCTATTCTCATCTATCTTATATTATGCAGGAGGCGCAGAATTATTCAAGCTGAAAAGGGGTGGGGGGCGAAATACGAAAGTTTGAGAACCGCTGAGATAGACAATGGACATTTTCTCTACATATTTAATTTTTCGATTTGGTGAATGTTTACGCCTTTACCTTCAGACCTTGCAGAAGCTTTATCTGTCGAGAAATGGAAGATATAACGGCACATGTTTTGACTCTGGTTATGAAACAAGCCTCACAAAAAGCTCAATCGTGCATTGCAGTTAGATGCGGTCATTTAACGGAATTAAGTTTTTATTAATATTAAGCATAAACTGAAAAATCTAAATAATTGTCCAAACCAAACTTTTCTGTTTCTATTTCAGTATATTACGAGGGTAGGCTGAAAACTAATGAACACATGCTTGTAGAGCGCGAACAAAAACAAATAGCAAGATCGGGCAAAAAGTACATTAAAGTACAATTCTTAAGTTTCAAAATCATATATTTATTTTTCTACATAGCCACCGTTAACCTTCGGATGACCAAGGGTCTGCAACTAGCGTCTTTTACCAAGCGGGGTCTTTACGGACCCCAGGTCTTTTTGTGCTTAAACTTCTGCGTCAGATAGTAAATTAAAGAATGGTTGGGCATTCGATGAAAATTTGAAATATATTTTAAATAGAAAAACTGCATTAGTCTAATACGAGTATAATAAAAAAAGTATTAGTGGCAAGAATCTTACTTATTCTTACAGTCCACACACACATTGAGCTTTATTGAGTGATTGGGGCAAATAAAGTTACTGCAAGTCTGGCATTTTGTTTTTACCTTTTTATCTAAAGCGCGAGGGCATTTTACACAGCGAGAACATTTAAGATTTGTTGCACTGCTTTCTCCTTTTTCAGTTGTTACTGGTATTACTGCTTGTATAGCACTTTGGATAATTATGCTTATGTAAATTACCCATATGTTGACTTCGCTCTTCTATTAGGGGTGTAACGAGTTCACGTCCAAGTATCTTTAGAAACAATCTGCGCCTATGCGTTTTGTTTTTCTCAAAATCTATAAATTTTAACGTATACAAAATGAAGGCATTTATTCCAGCTATATCCAGTATATTGAAAAACAATTTTAGAGGCCACCGACGGGTTATTCGGTTACAGGAATACTCTTTGACCATCTTATCAACTGTATCCCCAGCTCCCTTGGTATTGTTGTATTCCAGAATTACGTCGTTATATTTTCTCCAGATATACTTGGAGTTAGGTATTGTGTAGAAAGTAAGCAAATCGATCTTCGCTTTTCTGGAACATGAGAGGCAAAGGTTGCTTCCTTTGTGTGCAGAAAAATAGTACTATATTTGGCGCGATCTTTATTGGGTCCCATAACGGAAGGTATCTCCCGACGATGCTGTGGTATTGTACCAGTCAAAGTTCATTGAGTTTTTAGTAATTCAAGTGCTAAATTGAGTGAAGTAAAAAATTTTCCGTAGTTATTCCATAACCTGAACCTACGTCATTTACCAGATCGAGAACAACTATTTTCCCTTGCTCCTTTTCCGGCTGATCGTTTTTTTACCTAATAATTTTAAAAATTAGAAATTTTATTTACAAGTATTTGTTACAACTATTGCCAACAGGGGTCTTTGAAGACCCCAATCGACAATATATTTTTTTTTCAAGAAAATTAACTTAAATTTTGTCACATGAACATACGCATCTTGCATATAATGAGGAAAAAGTAGGATAGAAAAATAATTACAGGATTACAATGCGCAAAACGGAAATTATATCGAAAATAATATGATGTGGGGTCCCAAAAGACCCCTCTTCGCCATCTAAAGGTTAAGGCTAATACATTTCTCCCAACGTGTAACAAGTTTTTTCATTCCGTCACTGAAAAATTCTTCCGACTTTTCTCGAATCCTGGACTTGACACCTGCCTTCACCTCATCGTCCGAGGTATAATGATTAACCTTGAGGTCTCTCTTGAGTAGAGGAAAAAAATTTAAATCGCAAGGCGCAAAATCGAGGGAATAAGGAGGGTGTGGAATCGGTTCAAACTTCAGGTTTCGCGTTTGTTGCGGATGGTTGTGTTTTAAACTTTTTCGCCTGAGCAGAAGACGCATGTCGATATTCAGCGCTCTGTCTTCTCTCTTCCGGGTCGTAATGATCGACCCATGACTCGTCCCGCGTCACAATATTCAAAAGAAAGTCGTCTCCTTCGTCACGGTAGCGCTGCAAAAGTTGCTCGCAGCACTCCAATCGACGCTGTTTGTTCTCATCTGTAAGACGGCGTGGTACCCATCGTGCACAGATTTTACGGTATCCCAATTGTTCAACAATGAAGCCGACACGTTCCTTGGATACTCCAATATGGTTTGCGATACGCGTTTGCGTGATTCGCCGGTCAGTTTGAATCAAATCGTCGACGAGTTTGCGATGTTTATCGTCTGTGGCAGTGATCGGACGTCCGCTGCGTGTTTCGTCAACAATTATGGCTTTTCAGGCTCGCAACCACGAGATTTTGTTACCCATCGATTTACAGTAGACCTATCAACAGCATCGTCACCATAAACAGCCTTTAAACGACGATGAATCTCAGTAGGTGTCACTTTTTCAGCAGTTAAAGATTCAATAACAGCACGCTGTTTAACTCCCGTTGATATTTTACTAAAACACGTCTCCATACTTCCGCTTCTCGAAATACACTGGATGAACGCAACGACCTCAAACCTGCGATTGAGGGGGAATGTTACTTCCACATGCCACCTGGCGCGCTTCTGAAGGTCATTTCGTTCGCGCTCTACAAGCATGTGCGCATTAGTATTCAGCCTACCCCCGTATAAATAACAGCCACTTGAAATGGAATACTTCATTATGGCTGTAGATGTGCCTATCACATTTGTTGCGCCCGCCTCTATTTGATACGATAGGAATTTTTCTACTGTTTTTCTCTTCTTTCTTTCACTATTTTTTCTAATTTCCTTATCTCTTCCTTTATTATCATTTTTTATTTTCAGCAATATCAATTCTTCCTCGCTCTTCTAGATGCCTTTGTTTATTTAGTGTCTGATTCTCTGAATTTTCATTAATATCGACAATATTTCAAATTGTTCAGGTTTTCTTTTCAAGTTTTTTCTAATGGTGTCCGCGTGGTGATAGTGTTGTTTCTGAGTCTAATGATCTTGAATTTGGTTGTGTTGTTATGGAAAGAATTTCCTCTATCGAGATTCGAATTCATTTTCACCATCAAGCATTTCCTTAATGCAAAACGCTAAACGCCAGTAATCACATGATCACTGCAAGCGCACACCCAATTTCCCGTAAAACAATCTACACATTGTAACCTTGTATTTTACTCGCTGTTATGCAAAGTTAAACGTGGCCAAGTAATCCATTCGGAATTTTTTCTGCAGTTTTATTACAATTCAGTTCAATATATTGTTTGTTATTCGACGTATGTTCACCTTTGGTGTATTTATATCCGATTATAATTAGTTTAGTGTATGTTTTGTTTGCAGCCAGGGCCGACTCCTGCAAACAAATCGTTTGTGGAAGATTGGCTAAAGGATTCTACGAAATCAACGCCAAAATCTGATTTAAATTATGAATCAGATGATTCTGAAAACGCGGCGCAATCACCTAATGTGTCTGGGCACAGTTTGAAATCTCCCACAAATAAATCTTCATCGCCCAGTCCAGTTTCAGCAACCAAATCGCCAAGGCATTCTTTCGATAGATTAAAACAGGCCCTGTTGCAAACGAGAAATAATACTTCGCCTTCCAGTAACATCTCGGCGACCAACATTTCCACGCAACGCAAGACTAAATCAGAATTCAACCCAGTACAGTGCTTGAGCCTATGCTCCGACTCCATGGAGGTGAACTACAGCAGTAAACAGGAAATTGACTCTGCTAGATCTGATATTAGTACCATTTCAAGTGATTTGAGAAAGACTGATAATTCAGATTCCCCGAACAGCAAAAGCATTTCATCAAAGGATGTGCTTCAAAGTCTTCTTGAGGCGTCGAAAGCGCATGAATCTCGGCCAATAGTGGTCAAACACGAACCTGAAGCGGCTGCGGACGTTTCGAGCATCAATGACGAATACCTTGCCCTTCTGCAAAAGAAATTCGAATCAAGTCGCAAGGAATCCTCCGTAAACACTGAGGCTACAGATACTTCTTCCGTGAAATCGACGACCTCACGAACCTCCATAAAATGGCGGGACGATTCCAAAGCGGCGTCCAAGCCATCTAGTTTAAACTTGATGCCCGCGGGCATGATACCAGCAGGATCAAAGAAGAAGGAAGACGCGAAGAGCGTCCGCAGTCTGCATTACTCTGGATCAAATTCTTCCGCTTCAGAGCTGCAGAGAAAGCAAAGGTTAAGGGCGTCTTCCAGCAACCAGCATTCAAGACAAAGTTCTTCTGCTTCAAGTTCTACTTCGCTGCAGAAGCTCAGTGAATATGCAAGAGGTTGGTAATTAGTCGTATTTGGGAGTAACTGCTTGATGTGCTATAACAAATTTGTTTAGTTGAGCTTTATTATCTATTTTACTATAAGCTGCGTTTTTATTTAATTTATAATGTTTTGATTAAAATCGGATTGCATTACGTTGTGGTTTGTTTTTATTCACAAACCATATGGCACGACCTTTTACTCTTTGATGAAGATGGTTAGGTTAATATTAAAATAATTTGTATTTATGACTTCTAATTTAAAAATACATCTAAAGCGTTGTTGCAATGTTAAGTACATTTTAAATATCTGTAATGCTGGCATCAGAAATTAAATAATTCAACTAAATTTATTTTTATTTTGAAACATAATGGACTATAATTTTTGATATCGGGTATGTAATTAGTGGTTTTCGAAATTTTTTGATACCTGAAATACAGTGACTAAATTTGATTTTATTTTTTGTTATACAGGGTGTTTCACCTCGAGTGTGCCAAACGCAAGCAGGTGGTAGAGGAAGTTATTTTAAGCAAAAAAGTTCATATAAACATATGTCCGATTCGTTACTGTTATTGAGTTAAATAATTTTAAAGAGTTTTCAATTGCTATCGATCTTAGTAATTTTATATGTAATATTATTAGAGTGTCATGAAATACAAATGATTTAATATTAGGTATCAGTATACCGTGAACAAAAGACAATTTGACAGTAGTTAATACAGATTAATTAAAATTGTTTAGGCGAATGTTAGTAATAATGAACTTCAGTACTTCAGAATACGCGGATGTAGTGTATGTTTATGGTTTATGTGATGGAAATACTAGAGCTGCATGCCGTGAATATCAAAGACGATTTCCAAATCGACGTCAACCATCTAGAGCCGTATTTAGCAGGACATTTCAACGGTTACGTGATACAGGTAGTATTAATACACATCCCAATGAACGTGTTCGAGTGCATAACGCTAACGACGAAGAAAATGTTATTGATGCCGTACTAGACAATCCTAACTTAAGCGTTCGACGTATTGGGGCCCAAACAAACCTTACAAACTCTTTCGTTTGGCGAACACTTAATCGTGAAATTATGCATCCATACCATTATCAGTATGTTCATGCGCTGCATGATGGTGATAATGAAAGACGAATGCAATTTTGCAATTGGAGTCTGGACCAAATAGCAGCAGATAATACGTTCGTTTCTTCTGTTTTATGGTCGGATGAAGCAACATTTACACGAGACGGTATAAATACAACCCACAACATGCATGCGTGGTCCCTTAATAATTCTCGCAATATTAGAGTGAGAAGCTTTCAAGAACGCTTTAGCGTAAATGTTTGTGCCGGCATCTTCAACAATGCTGTATTGCCAATTGTTTTTTTAAATCGCCGCCTTAATGCAAATGCATACGTTAATTTTCTTCAAAACGATCTTGAAGCAATTCTGGATGATTTGCCACTTGCGCAACGAGCTAGAATGTGGTTCCAACATGATGGGGCACCACCCCATTATGCTAGAAATTCAGTTGCTTGGCTGAACACCCAATTTCCTCATAGATGGATAGGACGTGGAGGCCCTGTTCCTTGGCCACCAAGATCTCCAGACCTCAACCCTCTGGACTATTATTTCTGGGGACATATTAAACAAAAAGTTTATAGTGTCCCCATAAATACTCGACAACAATTACAGGAGAGGATCATAAATGCTGCTGATGAAATAAGAAATAACCACGAACAAATAGCAAGAACATGCCATTCCTTTATTCGTCGATGCAATGTTTGTATTGGTGCCCAAGGGGCACATTTTGAAAATTTGCTTAATTAATATTGTTTATTTATATTTCAGTTTAATTATTTAACTCAATAACTGTAACGAATCGGACATATGTTTATATGAACTTTTTTGCTTAAAATAACTTCCTCTACCACCTGCTTGCGTTTGGCACACTCGAGGTGAAACACCCTGTATATTGGTAAAGGAAATTTGAAGAGTAAAAAATTACATAAAATTTACAGCGTGTTCCATTTAAAAAAACACAAATTTACTTCATTGCTCCGTTCCAGTAACCCATAAACAAATGAGGACGTCAATGGATTCTACAGGAAAAACTATGTAAAAGACTAATTTAAACTTATTCTGCACACTGCACATAATATCCGAGACAAAAACAGTTTTAAAAATAGCCAAAATTTAACAATCATCCTGTAGCTCCATAACCGATCACCATATCAAATTGCGCTATTGTTATTTTCTCAAAAAAAAGAGCCCGAGGCCGCTTAGTTAGTATTTTGATATCTGTCATGGCCATCGTGTATGGTTGCTAACAGGTTTTATGGTCGCGTACTCAAGCTAGACGTGCTCTCGCATACACCTTCACCTTGGAGCATGCGCAGTTGGATTTTTGCAGGCTAAAAATTAAACTGCGCTTGCACCTGTTTCGATTGACAGCGTAGTTTTGCTAGCGTAAGTGATACAGGTGTTGACACTGCGATAATGATTGACACATCAGTTAATAAGTTGATTTATTAAGAAATTTGTTGTCTCTAGTGATATTTTGCCTTAAATAACGTACGGTTCAGTTTTGCCTGACTGTTGTTAAATTTAAGTTTTTTCTTGGTTGGTATTCATGATCCTTGTAGTGCGGTTGTAGAAAGTGGGTTGTGATTCGTTGTTTTCCTAGGTAAGTGTTAATGTTTTGCTATGGTTGGCGACATGTTTCAATAATAGTTATGACAATTAGAAACACAAAGTGCATATAGTAATGAACTTATTTGATTGAAAATATATCAATACATATATGAAAGTAACCTAAAACTAGTGGTTAGGCACCATTTTTATAAATTATAGGGATGTCAATAACTAATATATAATACGATATTCACTTATTCACACCGGGTGTCAATGCTTGTGTACGTATGTTTCTTTTTTTAGATTTTTACCTTTATGGTTCCATACATAATGTCTATATGTAACATATCGAATGAATGTTGTATTTCTAAATTTTATGGCTGGTAGATAGTCGTTGACATCATGTCAATGATACCATAACAACCGGTGTCAATTACTGAAAATATTATCTGTTATTGTAGTTTTAGTCTGGTTCGAAATTTTCTAAGTATAATTCATTTTAGACAAGTAAGGTGCCCTAAATGGAAAATAGTCAAGTTAATTAATTATTTACAGAAAAATGCCTAAAGTGAAAGAGGGAAAAAAGTATATAAAATCGTACACAGAAAGTGATGTCAAATCTGCTATTAAGGCTGTTAATGATGGAATGTCAAATAAAACTGCTTACAA